>JAUNZO010000004.1:0-221773 GCA_031894775.1 Chloris gayana
TGGAGTGATTTTTATAGGTGTTCTGATACATAAAGTACTAAGATGTTCGCAGGTGGATGTTATTAAAAGTTGGATTACTCACAGACCAGTACACGGTATTGTGTGCAGGAGACTTGAAACTAGTGCATGTAAGGCATGATGCATTAAATTCTGACTGCACACCTTTCTGCTTACAGTTCTCAAGAAGAGCAATTTACCCAAGATTTTACTGCCGACTGCATCATGTATTCTGCTAGTCGCTTTGGTAGCCCTTGTCTGGACATGCAAATATATAGGTACAAAGAACATGAAACCCATGCTTTCTTTCTTTCTTCTTTTTCAAAATGCAACACTGCTATTGGGGAGAGTTCATTTATGTTTCTAGTACCAGGCACACAGCAAAAGAAGAAAGCCCAAAAGAGGATGATGCTAGAGTACTTGAGGACTGCAGAAGAATCTGGGGACAAGAATATAGAGTTTCCTTTTATTAGCTTTGAAGATATTGTTGCAGCAACATACAATTTCTCTGAAGCTAATTTGCTTGGAAAGGGTGGGTTTGGCAAAGTTTACAAGGTACTAGTATCTTAAATCAATCTTTTTACTTGTAGCACTTAGTCTACTAGTAATATTTCACAATTCTGATTGTATAGGCCAACAATCATGTAGGGAATATTAGGAGGTATCAAGGAAGTAGCAGTCAAAAGGCTTAGTAAGGGTTCCGTTCAAGGCATCGAGGAGTTCAGAAATGAAATAGTCTTGATATCAAAATTACAGCACAAGAATCTAGTTAAGCTTCTCGGTTGTTGTATTCATCAAGATGAGAAGATGCTGGTTTACGAATATTTGCCCAACAAAAGTTTGGACTACTTCCTATTTGGTAGATGCAGTTTATAATTTCCATTATATGTTTCCAAATGCAAACAAGTAACACATGGCTCGCGATATAAATCATTAGGTTAATTGCATAAACCATCACACATATGTCACTTGGGGTTTGCGATTCCTACCCATAAGCCTTTCTATTGCAAATCTCCACCCTTCTACTGACTTTTGTTGCAAACACCACCCCAGTTAATACATGTTTAATTCATAAATAAATGTACATTGTTAAAGTTTATTAAATTACTCTACTTTTTTCTTCAAAATGTATCAAAATCTCAGACATTGTTCAAACTTTAATTAGCATATTTTGTTGTTTATCCTCTAATTATCATATTTTGTTGTTTATCCTTAAAAACATAAAGATTGTACTTCCCTTTTCTTTGAAAGTTTGATAAGATCACCACTGGCTGCTCTAAATGAACAAAAACGGGTTGAACAAATGAAACATGTGCAAATTTGGGGTGGATTTTCAACAAAACTTACCAGGTGGGTGGTTATTTGTAACAAAATGACTTATTGGTAGAAATATCAAACTTCAAGTAACATATAGAGTGGCTTATGCAAATATCCCTAAATCATTTCATGTAATTCTCACCAGACTCTGCTAGAAAATCAATACTTCAGTGGCCTACAAGACTCAAGATAATTCAAGGCATAGCCAGGGGAATTATGTATCTCCATCATGACTCGAGATTAACTATAATTCATAGAGATCTCAAAGCAGGTAACATTTTGCTAGATAAGGAGATGAGCCCTAAGATTTCAGATTTTGGCATGGCTAGGATATTCTGTGGGGACCAACTCAAAGCAAATACTAACCGAGTCGTAGGGACATAGTAAGTAACCCATGCTCTTAATCATAAAGATCAAACTATCAGCTTGCCTCACTCAAATAATGCAGGTTTTACACATTTGTTGCTCTCTTGCATAGTGGTTACATGTCCCATGAATATGCAATGGAAGGAGCATTTTCGATCAAGTCAGACACCTACAGCTTTGGTGTTCTACTGTTGGAGATTGTGAGTGGATTAAAGATCAGCTCACCACATCTTATCATGGATTTTCCTAACTTAATAGCCTATGTAAGTATTCTGGTTCTCAGAATACGGCAATTCATATACTCACTGAAGATATATTGGCTCACTGATCAGAAATCATTTCTTTCTCCAGGCATGGAATTTGTGGAAGGATGGGAAAACAGAAGATTTGGTGGACTCATCTGTTAAGCATAATTGTCCCCTGGATGAAGTTTCACGATGCATCCACATTGGACTTTTGTGTGTTCAAGACAGTCCGGATTGTAGGCCACTCATGTCAGCAGTTGTGTTTATGCTGGAGAATAAAACCGCACTGCTCCCAGATCGAATACAACCTCTGTATTTTATACGCAGGAATGCCGAGCCTGTACGAGCCAGCAGCAACAACGTATGGTCCGTAAATGACATGAGCCTCACGATGATAGATGGTCGTTAAGGATGCTCAGTGGCAACATTTACTATACCTTCGTGTTACTATACAAATCTTTATTTACTTAACTTTACAAGGATATAAGTGAATTTAGTTATACTGTCTATGAGATTATTACAAAGAAAACACTAGATGGTATCAAGAGATTTCAAAGGAAGAAGATCTGTTTTTTTTTTTTCTGTGCAAAGGTTCAAGTGGAATCAATTCTGAGATTTTGCTCTAAGTCGGCATATGTTTTAATAATGCTAGTAACAAATGCACATTTCCATCGTTGGCATGAATATCTTTTTTTTCTTGGCTTATTTCTATGTAGTACTACTAGTAGATTAGAACACTGAATACCCAAAGGGGGCAGAAAGAAAGTGTAACGAGTTAAGAGTTCGCTGCAGCGCTGAGCCACCTCATAGGTGGCCTCTACAAATCTCGGGACCAGCGTTGCCCGAGCCCAATAGAATTGAAGCATTTCGCAACAAGCATGCTAGATTAGTATTATTGGTACCTGACCTCATCAAAGCGGCCGCGACTAGCTCGGCGTCAAAACGCTGAAGGAGATTGCCTCCGGTTGCCCGTGAGGCCACACCAAGCTCGGAAGAACGCTCGGTCTCTCTTGAATCTCTTCATCACCTGAGAGCTGCTGGCGCTGCTGAGATTTTCCCCCTCCGCCACTTCTATGTTGAGCTCCCGCTGCCCGAGGCGGCTGCCGGACGCCCGTACGGCGACTCATTGGCAGCGGCGGACTTGACTGTTCCTCCAAGATAGTTAGTTTTTTTTTTTGAGATAAACCAAGATAGTTAGATGGCCTCGGGCCTCCTGTACCGTTGGAGACCTCTGGCCCAGTCCACACTAGTCACCTGCGACTAGACTACGACCTCACCCGTTGCCTCTCACTCTGAGTCAGCCAGCCAGCCCGCACGACCTGACCGACGAAGTCATCAGCGACTACTGCTTCTAGTAGTAACATAGCTTTTCTTCCATTCAATTGTTTCGGTTTGTTCGTGTGTTGTTTGTTCTACGTTTCTTCCGTCTAGGACTTCTAGGTCACCACACGTTAATGGCCATTTACCTAATCTCCGATGTGACAAGAGTTTCCACGCTAAAACAAAGACCGCCGCCCCCGGATGATTTTTTTTTAAAAAGGACCCAGGGTGCGTAGATCAGCTGCTGTACATATGTTTGATACTTTAGACAACTTGAGAAGGCATGACGAGTAGCATGAAGAAACACCCAATGGGCGTGTCTTTCCTCCTCGTTTTCCTGCTCCTCTTCCTGAGTAGTTCGTTCTGCCGATCCAGCGACCAGCTCACGCGAGCAAAGCCTCTCTCCCTTGGCGACATGCTCATCTCCGAGGGCGGCGTTTTCGCCCTTGGCTTCTTCTGCCCGACCAACTTTCCAACCGACTCCAACAACAGCTTGTACATCGGAATCTGGTACTACAACATCCCAGAGCGCACCGTCGTGTGGGTCGCCAATCGCGACAACCCAATCATCACACCTTCATCATCGGCGAAGCTCGTCATCACCAACGGTTCACAGCTGGTGTTATCGGACTCGCAGGGCCGCTCTATTTGGACAACGACGACGAACAACGCCACCACCACCACCGGAGATGCTGCTGCAGGAGCTGTCGCGGTACTCCTCGACTCGGGAAACTTTGTGCTCCGGTCGTCCAACGGCACGGACATATGGCAAAGCTTCGACCACCCGACCGATACAATCCTTCCAACCATGAGAGTTCTGCTGAGATACATGCCCCAGATGCCCGGGCGCCTTGTCGCCTGGAAGGGGCCCGATGACCCATCCACCGGGGATTTCTCCAGCGGCGTCGATCCCAACACGAGCCTTCAGTTCTTCATCTGGCATGGAAGCTGGCCCTACTACCGCACCACTATGTTCCATGGCTTCTCCGTGTCCGGCGACACGCACCGGGGCAACACCAACTTCATCATATACCAAACCATCACCAGCGCAGGGGACGCGTTTGACTACAGAGTCTCCGAAGGCGGTCCCTACACACGCGTGTTGCTCGACTACACCGGCAAGCTCAGGCTCCTGAGCTGGGACAACGCCACCTTGTCGTGGACACTGCTTTCTGAGTCCCCTGGTGACTGTAACCTCTACGCCTCGTGTGGCCCGTTTGGTTACTGCGACAACTCAGGGGCTTCCCCAGCGTGCCGATGCCTCGACGGCTTCGAGGCTGTCAACAATCTCAGCTCCTCCCAAGGATGCCGCAGAAAGAACGCAGTCAAATGTGGAACGGAGGACCATTTTGAGACCTTGCCCGGGTGGAAGGTTCCCGACAATTTCTTGCAAGTCGGCAATAGAAGCTTCGAACAGTGCGCAGCCGAGTGTAGCAGAAACTGCTCGTGTACGGCGTACGCCTACGCCAACTTGAGCAGTGGCAGCACCACGGGAGGCGCGTCAAGGTGCTTGGTTTGGAATGAGGATCTCATCGACATGGGGAATGCCCGTTTTGCAGCACTGAACTTGTACCTCAGGCGTGCCGAGTCTCCTGGTAAGTCCAACTCATTTCTTTCACCTGCAGTGACGTTTATAGATACGCATTTCAAAATTTATAAAGAATGCATATAACTTGTGCAAATAATAAATTCTATCTTCCTATGCTAGCTCTAATGTCATTATGATGTAGCAAAATATTATGCTGACAATCGCAAACATCACGTATTTTAATGTTTGTTGCAGTAAATAAAAATCAGTCTGCGAGCATACATAATTAAACATAAACCTATCACCATGTCAAAAGCCTATCATTAACGTTGAAGGGGCCATCCATATTCACAGATCACTACTTTAATCCTTTCAGAAATGGAGTGTTGACAGATCGACCTGTTTCTTTCCATGCGCAGGAAGTCAAAGGAAGAGCGATTTGGCAAAGATTGTCAGCCCGGTTACAGCATGCCTGCTGCTACTAGCATGCACAGCCTTTATTTGGATATGGAAATGCAGAGGTACTAATTAACGTGGGTTCCTGTCTCCCAAAATGCAACGTTCATATGTGTTGAAGAAATCCATTGATGTGTCTGCTTTCAGGCAAACGCCAAAAGAAGGTCCAGAATAGAATGATGCTCGGATACTTGACATCTACGGACGAAGCTGGAAGTAAGAATACGGAGCTTCCATTCATTAGATTTGTGGACATTGTCATGGCAACAGACAATTTCTCTGACTTCAATGTGCTTGGGAAGGGAGGCTTTGGCATAGTTTACAAGGTACCAAACAAAAGTTTCAGCTTCATTACTAACACACCAGAAACAAGAAAGCATAAAATTCATGAAACCATGTAGGGAATGTTGGAAGGCACCACTGAAGTAGCTGTCAAAAGACTCGGTAAAGGTTCTGGACAAGGCATGGTGGAGTTTAGAAATGAAGTAGCCTTGATAGCAAAACTACAGCACAAGAACCTGGTCAAGCTTCTTGGTTGCTGTATTCATGAAGATGAACAGTTGTTGGTGTATGAATACTTGCCCAACAAAAGCTTGGATCACTTTATCTTTGGTACATACAATTTCAAATTACTATACGATGAAATGTACTAGTAACTAGCAATGATTATTTGCGTACATGCTTTCTCTTCTTCTTAAATGAAAGAGCAGCGCTCCTGCTCATTTTCTGAAAAATAATTTGCGTATGTGCTGAATGATATTCCTTGTTCCATGCTACGCTTATCAGACTCTGAAAGGAAGTCAATGCTTCAGTGGTCAACAAGGTTCACGATAATTCAAGGAGTAGCTCGAGGAATTTTGTATCTTCATCAGGATTCAAGGCTAACAATAATTCACAGAGATCTCAAATCAAGCAATATTCTGTTGGATAAGGAGATGAACCCGAAAATATCAGATTTTGGCATGGCCAGGATATTCTCTAGCAACCAGCATCAAGCAAATACTAACAGGGTTGTTGGAACATAGTAAGTAAATCTTGCACTCAAGTCTTCAATGATGGAATTTGCTTTCTTGCATTTGTTGAAAATATGCATACCTTAATGGTCAAATTGTTTGCACAGTGGTTACATGTCTCCTGAGTATGCAATGGAGGGTGTCTTTTCAGTCAAGTCGGACACCTACAGCTTTGGTGTTCTACTGTTGGAGACCGTGAGTGGCTTAAGGATAAGCACACCACATCTTATCATGAATTTTCCTAACCTTATAGCATGTGTAAGTATCATGAGATGCTCAGAGCTCATTATTACAAATCTAAAATGACCCATTAAAAGTACTAGCAAAATGTAAACAAAAACATGTCTTTGTGCTCAGGCATGGAATTTATGGAAAGATGACAATATAGAAGACTTCATAGACTCAACAGTTATGGAGAGTTGTCTCCTCGATGAAGTTTCACGATGCGTGCAGATAGGCCTCTTATGTGTTCAAGACAGTCCAAGTAGCAGGCCACTCATGTCGACAGTTGTTTTCATGCTGGAGAACAAAATAGCACCGCTTCCGACACCAAAGGAACCTGTATATTTTGCACGTAGAGGTTCCGAAGCACAAACATCAAGCGACAATGGGAATTGGTCCATGAACGACATGAGCCTCACACTAGAGGGCCGTTAAACATTGAGCCATAATTAACATATATTCTGACAATCCTCAATGTTCTACAAAGTATTTGCTTATCTGTCTATGGATAATAAATTCTGGATAGGTGTAAGTTGTACTGCTATGAGATTATTATATGTAAACACTACAGTGGGTTGACTAGTTATGTGTGTAGGAACAAAAGCGATACAAACTTAAATTTACTCCCTACAAACTTTTTCATTAGATGTTGAGACAGCAATTAATGAGCTAAATTATTTCACTAGTTATTGAACTAATGTACTTAGTTCACATGGCATTAGTTGTCTGAAATGATGTCTCTTATCAGGCAAGGTTTTGTCTACAATTCTGCATGCTCAACTATTCAGTTTACAAGCCTTATCGATAAATGTGCTGGCTCAGAATAAGGTATTATACACCAATCTTTGTTTCCCAGTGAAATATAAGGAAGGATAGCCCTCTGTAGGACTCAACAGATTGTTCCACCTATCTCCGCAGACTAGAGGACATCCCACAAAGTTCAGAGTTGTTTCCAGGACCAGCACTAACTGGCTTCACTCCAAACGAGCGGGTAGGATTTAACTGGTTTTTCTTTTTGGAGGAAAAATAATTAACTGGTTTCACTGATGCAGTACGTTGGAACAGGGCAGTACCTGGCTTCTTAAAGGCAACGGTGGTCGGTGGCGAACCCGGCGTCGAATCGCCGCGGGGCGGTTGGCATCAAAGACCTTGTTCGAAGGATGGCCTTTGGACGATTGGCATCGGCTTGACCCTTTCCGTTCCCCAGGCCGGAAGTGACCTCAGCCACTTCAACGGTTCACCTCCATCGCTGCAACTGCCTCCACAACGGCGCCTCGTCGCCGACAGCCCGACACTGAGGTGGAGTGTGGACGCCGACGGACGGGATGCGCGGAAGCGCACAAGTGGGCCTCCGCTCCTATCGCCCCCAATGAATTGAGTCTAATCGTGCCCCCTTTGTTTCCCATCTCCTGAGTATTGCGACTCAGCCCAACGATTTCCTTCCTCCCGCAGGCCTCAGCCCACTAACAGTTGATTCGGCAGCCCAGAGCCTCGGATCTAGTTGCACTTGCAGGTCCCAGTCCCAGCAGCACCGGCGCACCGCAAGGATGCCGGCGCCGCCGTGACGGCCATGTGTTTCATCCCCTTCCCAGCTCGCTCCCACTCCATGTCCCCAAACCCTGCCGCCGCCTCTGTCTTACTGCTACCTAACGCGATGTTTCCGACTGGTTAATGGTGGTGGAGCGAGCCTGCATCGCTTTGGTTTCCGAGCTCCACATGACGGTAATCACTTTCCTGGCAACAATCCACATTAAATTGCTTTCCAATGAACCACGACTCATCCAGAACTGATGCGACCTGTGTAATTTTGCACACAGGGTTGCAGAACCTGTGCAAGCCAGCGACGATAAGTTAGTTATTTTGTTCAGTGAATGAAATGCCACGATTCACTATTCTTTGACCCCATGCCCCCATGGTACCACAAGCAAGGATTAAAAAAGTAAAAAAAAGGGGGGGGGAAACAGAGCACCGAGAATAGTACCCCAGGCGTGGAATTGTAACTGCCATTTTTCAAGCTAAGTTTATTTTGTCTGAACTTCGGGAGATTTTCTTCTAGTTTACAGAGATAAGCCAATAAACAGCCTCATGTTGTAACAAATTATGCAAATTCCCTGCCTTACTGAAGATATGCTGCTCAGAGCAAATTGAGGATAAAGAAGTTGGTGCTGCATAGACTGCACTAATGCCAGGTAACCTTCTTCCTTGTTAAGCATATGACCACAACGGAATATCTTGTCCAAAAAGGGGCATATCTACACAAATACAACTCTTAATGTATTATTAGCAGTTAATTCTTTTTCACTCAAACTAGTGTTTATCCCATGACAAGCTGACAGATATAATACAACTAGCTGAATTTCAGTTCACTTATCCATATTATGTTTTTCCACAACACCACAACTGTATTCAGTTAAACACGAGCTTGTTACCATGTCTCATTGTTTAAGAATTTCCAGTGAACATCTAACGACCTTCTAATGCCGTAAGGCTCATACCATTCATGGACAAAACCCTGTCGTCGGCCAACTGTCCATGTTTGCCATTTCTGCGAGCAAAATACATAGGTTGTTTGGGTACTGGAAGCGTAGTGGTTTTGTTCTCCAGCATGAACACAACTTCTGACATGAGTGGCCTATAGTCTGGACTGTCTTGAACACACATAAGTCCTATGTGCACGCATCGTGAAACCTCCTCGAGGGGACAACTGTCCTTCACTGATGAATCCACCAAATCTTCTATTTTACCATCCTTCCATAAGTTCCATGCCTTAAAAAGGAAGATAATTTTTATAGTTAGCAAACATAAGTTGAGGAATATTTTATTTTAGTGAATAAATATATTACAAGATTATGAGAAGTCCAATACTTACATAGACTATTAGGTTAGGAAAATCCATAATAAGTTGTGGTGAGCTGATCTTTAATCCACTCACAATCTCCAATAGTAGAACACCAAAGCTGTAGGTGTCTGACTTGACTGAAAATGCTCCTTCCATTGCATATTCATGGGACATGTATCCACTGTGCAACACAATTAACTATTATTTAAGGTCTGCACAGTTCAAATGAGGCAACCTGATAATTCCATCTGAAGAATTAAGAGCTGGAGTTACTTACTATGTCCCTACAACTCGGTTAGTATTTGCTTCGAGTTTATCACTATGGAATATCCTAGCCATCCCAAAATCTGATATCTTAGGGCTCATGTCCTTATCTAATAAAATGTTGCCTGCTTTAAGATCTCTATGAATTATAGTTAATCTTGAGTCATGATGGAGATACATAATTCCTCTGGCTATGCCTTGAATTATCTTGAACCTCATAGGCCACTGAAGGATTGGTTTTCTTGCAGAGTCTGATAAGATTAACATGAAAAGATTCATATCATTAGGGAAGTATGATTTATTTGTTTACTTTTATTAACATCATGGCAAATGGAAATTGCATATATGTACCAAAGATGAAGTAATCCAAACTTTTGTTGGGTAAATATTCGTAAACTAACATCTTCTCATCTTCATGAATACAACAACCGAGAAGCTTAACTAGGTTCTTGTGCTGCAATTTTGAAATCAAAACTACTTCGTTTCTAAACTCCTCAGTTCCTTGACCAGAACCCTTGCTAAGTCTCTTGACTGCTACTTCCATGGTTCCTTCCAATATTGCCTAAACAAGTTAATCAGTTACAGTTGTGAAATGTCTTATTTTCAGGGAATTAGTATTCCAAAAGATACAAGGTAAAAACTAAAAAGTTGGTACTAGCACCTTGTAAACTTTGCCAAAACCACCCTTTCCAAGCATGTTGGAATCAGAGAAATTGTCTGTTGCCACGGCAATGTCTTCAAAGCTAATAAAAGGAAATTCTATATTTTTGTCCCCGGCTTCATTTGCAGTCCCCAAATATTCTAGCATCATCCTCTTTTGGGCTTTCTTCTTTTGTTGTATGCCTGATAGTTTTAGCATAAATGGATTTTTCTGTACAAAAGTCTTGCATACTGAAAAACACAAAGGGATGTGTTCTTTGTACCTTTGTATCTGCATGTCCAGACAACGGCTACAAGTGTGATTACTAGAACACACAATATAGTTGACAGTAAAATCTTCACCAAATGGTTCGTCTTTTGAACTGCACACAAAAGGGTATGCCATCAGAATTTACTGCATTACGCATTACTTGCACTAGTTGAAGGTTTCTTGCACACAACAGCATGAATGATTGTAGTGCATACTCCAACTTCTGAAAATACCCATTTGTGAACCCCTCTAGCCGCCAACAGTTACCCCTATAGCGTCATCAGAGCAGACTCCAATGATAGACTACCAAGCCTTCAACACCCCCGTGTGTGGAACTGAAACTTCTAGTGCAATTTTGATGGGTAGATATGATTTGATAGTGAAATAGCAAGGCAGGCAGCGCGACGGACTTATTAATATTTAATCCAGCTCAAGCTCCTATTCATTGATTGATATGGTTTGTTTGAAAATGGCATGGCCACCTATCGTTGGTTGATCAGCAATTTTTTCATGTTGGAACTTGGAAGCTTGGCAGCGATTACACATTTGAATCAACTTTTGTAGCATGAATCATGAATGCAAGTTCTGACTCTCAGTGAACGCTCCTACATATGAAGCAAATTGTTTCGTCTATTTGATGCTAAAGCAATACGACTGTTAATGAACGCTCCTACATATGAAGCAAACAGAACTATTAATTGTGGCCTTGCTTTTGTCCATCTGCGTATTGAAGTAGTAGAGCAGTTTGACAGTACGATGGATACTCGAAGAGGATCAAAACAGGACCTAGTATTTCATCTCTGGGCCTAGTTGTAAGATTTTTCCATCGACCATGGAGTGGATCATCTGTAGGATGGATAAGGATAAATCTACAATAACCCGGAGACTTACGGGTCAATAGACAGCGAGGACCCGGACCAGGTTTGAAAAGAGCAAACCAAGTAGTTGGATGGCCAGTGAGAGAAATGAGATATCATCAACTTTTAGCGGATCGACCACGTGGGAAAGAAAACAGTTTACTGCAAAATATGCCTGGACTACGGACAGATCAAGCACAACGTCGTAGTAAATTGCTGGGCGGTGTGCGGGTGCTCTACTTACCTTCTTTCTTCTAGAACTCGCAGAATAGCATACCTACGCCAGTAACGCATACATGCTGTGCGCGCACCTCACATTGGCGGACGTGCACATGGCACCGTGGAGTTTCCGACGACGTCCATTTAGCTCTCCTCTCATATCAACTCTCACATGCTACCTCTGTTCGAAAATATAAGCATTGATTTTTTAGAAATTATGTTTGACCGTTCCTTTTATTCAAATATAGTGTATAAATATTAATAATTTTTATATATTTTAATTTGTTATTAGATATATTTTAAATATAATGTATTTGTTTCATATTTTTAAAAAATTGAATAAAAGACAAATGGTCAAACGCAAATCTGAAAAGTCAACAAATGCTTAGATTTTGGAATGGTAAGGATTTTTTTAAACCTCTCACAACTGAGTATAAATGTAGTATCTGTTTGTATGCGTACAAAAGTAAACCCATCAACGCGCTCCACGCACACAAACCACGTACATCTACACACAAGTGAACATACGTGTCCTTCAAGAGATCATCGAAATCTTCCGGGTCCGATGCGCAAGGAGGGACGTCGCACTCGTTTGCGTGTCACCACACGAGTGAGAGGTACCCGATGAGATGTCGACAAACTTCCCTACGGCCCCCGACAGACCATAACTCCACAAACTCCCCAACAGCGACAGGGGCCATCGCCACCGAGATGGAGAGAGCACGGGAGAATTATTCCGGACAACGCGCCGTTGCCTCTAGTGACGGAGCTAGAGCAGAGTGCCGAGGTGCGAGGCCTTGAGCTAACATCAACTCTTAGTTTCTTACATGGTGAGAATTGATTGTTACAATGTAAATTTCATATTAGCGTGGGTGCGGCCACACCCGTACATAGCTTCGCTAGTGGTTGCCTCCGCTACTCCCGACGTGCCGAACATAAACACTCACTTTGCTGTTATCGAAGACCATAGAGGGCTCCCGCCGGTTGTAGCGTCAACACCCGTCATTTTGCGTCCGCCGGAGAAGTACCCATCCACGCGCCCACCGGAGAGAAGCCGGTGAAGACAAAAGTCATTGGACTCAATCCTTCTCCGGCAAGCATGCCATCACTGGAGGAGTTGGCATCTTCGTTAGAGAAGGACCGGACCGAAACAGGGAGCACATGGATGCCATCAATGCAGCCAAACAGTACCGGAGATAAGTGCCCTCCTTACGAGTCAAATTTCACTCCCCCCCCCCCCCAACATGGTTGATTTCTGGCTTTGCCCCCGCAGCCAAACCCTAGCTACCTACCTAGAGACTAAACCTAGATGAGCTATATACATTAGACACTCGGTTCCCCTCCTCCGGTGGCAGGATGGAGAGGAGAGGGGAGCCCGGAATCGGCACCGGAAGGAGCTCGTTCTCCTGTTGGCCTTTCGCCTCGGAGAGAAAGGGATGGGGACGAGAGAGATCGGCAGGGAGCCCTCGGTTCACCGTTTTACCATGGCTAAGGATTGATATATATCACACCCATGAAAAATGGTACTAAAGAAGTGACGGATGCAACAGCCGTCTTTATAGCAGAATAGAAGCAGAAAGTCAAGCTGAAAAATACCATTTGAACCGGCAAGCCGAAGATACACGTCTTTGCCAATGATAGGCTCGTACTTCCCCATATCCAAAAGTTCGTCGAACCACAGCAAGCACCTTGACTGGTCGCCTCCGCTTATGGCGATGGTCAGGTTGGCGTAAGCATATGCCGTGCAGGAGCAGCTTGCTCGAGGCACTCAGCCGCACAGCCGTCGCGACTTCGTTCTCGACAAACACGGGCATCGCAGGCGTCTTCACGTCCGGCAGAGTCACGAAGTGGTCTCCGTCGCTGCATCTAAGTATCTGTTTCCTCACGCATCCCGCCAACGGGAGCATCTCCAGCAGTCCCCCTAAACAGCCCCCAATCCTAACATTTAGGAGTTTGGTCAAAAAACCAACTCCAGCAGACCTCCTATATGGGCTCCTAAATTAGCTGCCTCTCCTAAATCTCCCTTCCAACCCCCGAAAATGGGATCCTCCTATCCTCCCCCAAAACACCAGCTGGCTGCGGGTCCCACGCTTTCTAATTTTTTTCTTTTCTTTTTCCCATTTCCCTCTCTCTCTCCCTGCCTTCTCTCTGTTTCGGCCGAGGCCCGAAGCCCGGCGACGCCATGCCATCGCCCTCTCGACGCGCGCCGCCGCTCGACGACCGGCACCCCTCACCCGACGCGTGCTTCCCCTCGCCGCCCTTCCCGACCGCTGCACGCCGCCGCCCGAAGCCCGACCACCGCCGCCTCCATCGACGCGGGCTGGATCCGTCCTCGGCGGCCGTGCCCCCACCTCCTTCCGGCCGGCGCAGCCCCGCCTCCTCGCTCCTCTACGCCGGCGCATGCGGCACGCGCCGCCCTCCTTGGCCCCGCCGTCCATAGCCTCCCGCCCGGGCGCCTCTCCGGCCATCTTCCCGGCCACACCGTCGGCCTTCCACGAACGCCTCGGCCGCCGGCCATCTTCCAGTGCTAGGGTGTGTTCCTGCTGCTCCTCCCGGCCGGCCATGCCGTTGTTTGGTCGCCTCCTCCTCCTCGCCCGGCCAACGCCCTGGCTGGATCTACGCCCATCGGGGTTAGGCATGGCGTTTCGGCCATGGGCGGCAGGCGTGGCGTCCTCCTCGCTGTCGTCACACCGACGCCGATCGTGCCGGGAGACTGCGTCGCCCTCCGTGCCGTGATGCGCCGTACCGGGAGGCTGCATCGAAAGTCCAAGTCGGCCGCTACGTCGTCCGCGCCAGCGAGGACTCCCACGTCTACCTCGGGTGTCGCGGGCGCGTCACTCCCGGCTCCGGCGCCGCCACCGGCGGCCTCGGCGTTTGGGCCAGGACGTGGCTCACCAGCCACTCATACGAGCACACGCCGAGGAGGAAGATGCAGGGCAGATTCGCAGCCACACAACGACCCGCCCCTCTCTCCATCGAGCAAGCTGTGCGGCCGCCGTTCCTCTTGCGCGTGCCGCTGGCGGACTTGGTGTCATGGCGCGCCGCCGCGTTCTTCCTCCCGCGCTGCTACGCCGCTGCCTTCTTCCTCCCGCTAGCGCGCTGGTCCACATGTCATGATAAAATTTTGGAGTCGGTTGGGAGGGCTGCTGGAGCGGAGAGACACTCATGACTCCTAAATTCTATCGGAGGACCCGAAAACGGGATATCGGAGCCTCGATTTCGGGTGTACCGCTGGAGATGCTCTTAAGGCTCGAAACCTTCAGGGCACTTACACGTCGGCACAGCTTCCGTGGAGTCGCAATAGCTGAACGGGCCGCAGTAGGCGTACTGGTCACATCCAGGAAGAGGGACGTATTCATAGTTCGTCCAAGCCGACAAGCTGCTATTCCATATGCTTAGTCCGTACCTGCCCGAGTAGCTCAGCTTTGCGTGGATGCCTGGGGACCCATCGGGCATGCTGTACGACATGGAAATCTCGTCTCCGTTAATGACGAAAGATGTGATTATGATCGAGCTCGTATGGAAGAACTGGGGAGAGGGCTAGTGCCACATAGAAGCAATAATAGCACGCTAGATATTTAGGAACGACAAAAAGATTATTGGCCATTCCTTTGGAGTGATCGGAGACGAGCAAGACGTCACATCACAGGAAACAAAACATTGAGTGGCCATTACTAACGGACAGCTAGCGAGCATTATGAACTTTCGAAAATGAAATATCATCTTGTGCATATAGCCATTGAAATGGTCTTCCCTGGTGGATTAGCGATCTATTCTTTTTTCAAACTTGGAAAGCATGGCCACGTTTACCTGCTTTTATATATAGTGCAACTACTCATTTAAATAAATTTCTGTGGCATGAATCATGAATGTGCAAATCAGATGATGTCTCTCCTTAACTCTAATAATGCATAAAAAAGGGGAACTTTTGCCATGCAACATTGCAAAAAGTTTGTTTTGGCCTTGTGACACACTAGAAATTGGTATTTGCCATATAGGAAACTTTGGTTGTCTTTTTACTTTTTCAAAAACAAAAGCAGTTTGAAAAGCCAAACCAAAGGGACCTTAAGAATCGGTGACTTTTGTCCGGAGGACACTAATAGGAGAGAGGATTTGTTATGATTTTTTTTCTCGATGTACAGTACACATAATGCCTTGAAATTTTGCATTTTATACAGTCTTTATATATCTTACTTTTTGCATTTTTTCATTATTTGCAAAACTTATCAACTTGAAGGATAATTATGTTTTAGACCAAACTATATGCAAACAGTAAAAATAATGTTAGAAAAAAAGACATACTTAGAGAATGTTGGAATGCACATTTTTGCAAGATGTCAAGTCGTGTCATGTATCTTGTGCTCAGAATAAAATATTCATAATGACCCTGTGATTTCCTATTGTAGTGTCCTAGAGACAAAAGAGTCAATGATTTTCAGTGTCCTATAGGAGTAGCAAATATTGATTTCTGGGATGTCCTACAGCCAAAATCAACTTTTTTGCAGTGGGAAAAAAATATCGTTATGGTTTTGTTTTAAGGTCCTCTAGAATGGTCATGAAAGCAACTCATAAATGCACAGTGGTACAGCATAGAAAGAAAACTAGTTTTCTTCTTTTGTTTTTTTTTATTCTTGGAAAATATATACAGGCACTATACATGCATCATAGAAATTAGGAAGACATGGAACTGCACGTACCTGATGAGTCGGCAAGGCGGAGGTACAGGTTCTCCTGGTTCAAGTAGTGCTGGACGCCAACCTTCCCCGTGTCAACGAGGTCCGTAGTCCAAACCAAGCACCTCGACGTATAGGTCGTAGGGCCCGCAGTGCCCGTGTTGGTGTAGGCATATGCTACACACGAACAGTTTCCACTGCACTCAGCTACGCACTGGTCAAAGCTTGTGTTCGGGATGCGCGAGAACTTGTCGGGAACCTTCATCCCGGGCAAGGTCACGAAATGAGTTTTATCTCCGCATTTCAACTCATCCTTTCTCCGGCATCCTCTGGAGAAGTTACCACCGTCGATGAGCTCGAACCCATCGAGGCACCGGCAAGTCGGGACAGGCACCGTCTGGTCGCAATAGCCGAACGGGCCACATGAGGAGTAGAGGTCGCAGTGAGCGCTGGGTTTCTCAGAGAGGACTTCCCATGACGATGTCTTGTTATTCCAACTCAAGAACTTCAGTTTGCCGGTGTAGTCAAGCGTGATGCGTGTGTAGGGTGATCCATCGGACACTGTGAAACTGTAGTAGAGCTCGTCCCCTGAGGTGACAAATGCTTGGGTAAAGACGAGGGTACTACTGTTGCTTTTGTATGCACTGCTGAACGCGGAGGCATCGTTAATATACACGGTGCTGCGCCAGTATATCAACGTCCCGTTCCAAATGAAGAACTGGATGTTGGAGTCAGGATCGACGCCCCCGGAGATGTCTCCTGTGGATGGGTCATCAAGACCCTTCCAAGCAAACAAGCGTGTTTCCTTCTGTGCCTTGTACCTTAGCATAATCTTCATGGTTGGAAGGATGGTGTCCGTCGGGTGATTGAAGCTTTGCCATATCTCCGTGCCGTTTGATGCTCGCAGGACGAGGTTCCCCGAGCTGAGCAGAACCGCGACAACTTCGGCGGCGTCTGCGCCTCCTGCAGTAGCGTTGTTCGTGGCCACCCAAAGGATGCTGCCCGCTGCGTCGGATAACACCAGCTCTGAACTGTTGGAGATGGCCAGCTGAGCTGATGAAGTATTGGTGATTGGACTGTCGCGATTGGCAACCCATACCGGGGTGGCCGCCTTCCCCGGTAGGTTGTTGTACCAGATTCCGATGTACAGATTCTTGTTGTCGGAGTTTGCCGGGGAGAAGAAGCCGAGGGCAAAGACCCCGCCTGCAGAGATGAGCGTGTCGCCGAGGAAGAGAGGCTTTGCTTTTGTTAGCTGGTCATTAGACTGGCTAGTAGTAGAACACAAGATCAGGAGGATGGAAATGGAGATGAAGGCCCTTCCATTGTCCATATGTGCTCTGTGAAGCACTGAGGCGTTGTGAATAGGGTGGTGAACGAGAAAGTAGCGTATAGAAGTTCGACAATTAAAGAGTGCACGACTGGACCTGAAGTACTCGAAGATTTTTCCCAACGCTCAAATGAAGATGTTGCTCTCATCACATTGAGTCATTGAGCAGTGGAAACTTAGGTGTCAAGACCGCGAGGACCTAGACCAAGTCAGTAGTCCGATCGATCACCAGAAAAATGTAAAGTTACTGGAAAAAAATGCTTGGACCTAAGGATGACACTCAGCAGGGCACACACAGCTTGTAGGAAAAATTGCTGGGCACGTCATATCGGTGGCTCTATACGTTTGGTCCCAAGTCTCAACTCAGCTCTCACCCTTGACAGGAGTGTTCTGGGGCTAGAGTTTGTATTATCTTTTGATTGGTCCAAAATAGTGGCCATTATTTTTACACATCTAATGGTTATTAGTTGGATCCAACGGTGTAGAATTAGTTTTAAAAATTAACAACTAATGACCATTACTGAGGCTAATATTGTCAAAATAATATATTTATAATACAAAATCCATCATATAATTAATAAGGTAGTCAATTTTTATGTGAATTTACTATTAAAATATTTATATAAATCTTTATTATCATCGTCATTGTTGTAGTCAATTTGTAGTGTATTTTAACTTTTTAGCACAAATTTGTATGAATAAAAATATTATTTCTTTTGTAACATTACTAAACTACTATTAGTTAAGAAAAAATAACGACCACTATTTTGGACCAAAAAACTCCTATATCTTTTACGTTACTAGAAGTCATTGCAAGCATGTCAGCATGTCGAGGTGAAGGTCATCTCCATACATGTGACACATGGATGGCCATCACAACATAGACTGAGTATTTGGATTTATTCTACTGAGATCTAAGACCTTTTTTATATTATTTTATGCTGTAATAAGTGGTACCTGGTGGCTGTATGCGGTCTCGCCAAAAGCTAGAACTTTTTTTCATTATCTAAAAAAAATCAAATGGCAGGCATGTGTTGCACCAGTACATAGCAGAGGATAACTACAGTCGAAAGCCGAATGGGGCTTACCATACCAGTTGAGCCGGCGAACCGGAGATACACGTTGTCACCAGTGATCTGCGGGTACTTCTTCATATCCAAAAAGTTCGCCGAACCAGAGCAAGCACCTCGACTGGTCGCCTCCGCTTATGGCGCTGGTCAAGGTGGCGTAAGCGTAGGCCGTGCACGAGCAATTACTGAGGCACTCCACCTCGCGGATGCGGCTTCTCTCCTCCCACCGGCATCCTCCCATGCGTACTCCCGCCAAGTGGTAATTTCTCATTGGAGTATGTATTTCTCCTTGGACCCAGCCCAATTAACGGAAGACCTTCTAATCTGGGCAGCGCGTAAATGATGTAGTTAACCTTTCCGTAGATATCCTACATGAACGATTAGGAAAGGCATAATAACATTCGAATTAGTGTCTGCATAGTTTCTTCGAACTCTGACCAAAATCCATGGCAGCTCGCCCAAATTAAATTGACTGTCGTCGGTGACCTTGCTGCTCTGCTTATACAGACCCTTCTCACGTACGGTGAAGCTCAGGCAACTGATTTTGCGACGCCATCATCTTAAGAACCAACATCACATTGTTCACGACGATACTCGAGACAGAGCGCGGCATTGACGGGCCTTGCCCTTCCATACGCCTGCACGAGCTCATAGAACGGAACAATGTCTCAATGTCTAGACGTATGTCATCGGCAAGAGACCAGTGCCGGCCAATGTATCATGCTCGGACTAGGGGACTGGTCGACAAGGACTGGCCGGCGAGTCGGACCTCTCTCTCCCGAAGTCATGTGTGGGCTGCCCGCCATCGGCCCGAACCAACATCGTGGAGTGGTTGGTTACTTAAACTTGCAATTACAGAAGCTAATTAATAACGCTTCGTTACGTGAATTGGGATCCTTGATTGGGATGGGTCCACATAAACGATGATCAATGGCAGTTTACCACTTGGCGGGAGTATGCATGGGAGGACTCCGGTGGGAGGAGAGAAGCCGCATCCCCACCTCGCAGCTGTAATAGCTTCTGTTCCTGACAAACACGGACATCGCTAGAGTCTTGATGTCCTTCAAGGTCGCAAAATGGTCTTTCTCGCCGCATTTGAGCGGCTCCTTCATCACACATCCTGCCTATATGCTAATCCCGTTGGGCTCGAACCCATCAATACACTTTTTTTTTTGAAAGCAACCCATCAATACAGTTGCAGCTCGGCACGGCCTCGGTGGCGTCGCAGTAACTGAACGGGCCGCATGAGGCGTAACGATCGCATTATTCAGAGTCTGGTTCCACCAGTAAACATGTTCAAATGGGCCGGCCCGAAGCACGGAAAAAAAGCACGGCCCAACAAGCACGGCACGGCCCGAAATAATTTTGTGCCGCGCCGGCCCGGCACGAGGCTTCGTGCCGTGCTTGAGCCGAGGCTTCGGCCCGACGGGCGGCACGGCCCGTTTATGGATATGGCCTGTTAGTTGTTCATTAATGTATAAATAAAATAGAATTCCCTAAGTAAAACAAAAACAATTGTAGTCTAGTGGTGAAGCATCTTACTCTCAACCAACAAGTTCAAGGTTCAAATCCCACCTCCACCCATTTTTTCCTTCATTTTGCAACTATTTACGCTAAATGGGCCGCTATTGTATTCTGGGCCGAGTGACTAACGGGCTGCCGTGCCGTGCCATGGGCCGACGGCCGGGCATGTGGGCGGCACGACACGGCCCGAAATGTATTTCATACCGTGCCGGCCCAAAACTAAACGGGCCGTGCTTTGCCGTGCTCGGGCCGGACCGTGCCGGGTCGCTCGTTTGGACATGTTTATCCACCAGAATAACAGTCCACTTTGATGTCGACGCGGTTCTATTCCAGATTCTGAGGCTCTGTTCGTTTTCTGCCTCTAAAATTTAACGATCGTCACATTAAAGAGAATCTTATTATTTATGAATATTTCGATCAATTTAATGACAAAACCCTATTGATGATTGGTGCTAATTTTCTAGATGAATCTAATGAGCTTAATTAATTTAGATTTTGCTAAAGTGATGCTACAGTAACCGTCTTCTAATCATGACTTAATTAACCTCATTAGATTCGTCTCATAAATTAGTTTAGAGACCTATAATTTATTTTATAATTAAATTTTATTTAAGTACTCTTAAATAGCAAGATTTTTTTGATATGACAGCTATAAAATTTAGATTCTTATTATGCCACATCACCTCTTTTACTTATATGACATCTTATTTAATACTAATGAAACTCTCACTGAGTTTACCTAATAAGAACTCACCGGGGGACGGATCCTCGGGACTCTTCCAGGCAACTAGGCGTGGGACGAAGCAAGTCCGAAAGTTAATCCGGAGCTGCATGCCTGGAAGAAGGGTGTCAGTTGGGTGATGGAAAGTCGAAACTCCGCCAAAGGATGGTACCATTTGAGGACCAGAGGACCAGGTTCCCCTCGTTCAGCAGCGCCGCACTAGCTCCTGATGCGCCAGTAGTAGGACCCACGATCCAGTTGATGCGGCCTCCATGGTCCGACAGGACAAGCTGAGACAAATTTGTTACGGTTGGGGTTGATGAGGTGGTGATTGGGTTGCCACGGTTGGTACTCCCACACGACCGTGTGGTCGGGATGGGTGTTGTACCATATGTCGAGGTAGAAGCATGTGCTTGAGTTGCTCGGCGAGAACAGTCCCAGAGCGAAGAAGCCATTGTTGGAGATGAGCTTGTTGTCCGGGACACCAGTGATTTCGCAGGTGATAACTGGTCATTGGAGATGCAGAAAGAAGCCAATGAGAGCAAGAGGAGCAGCAAAATGGAAGAGGAAAGCCACCAAAACCATTGGCTTGCCCCTCTGCATAAGCAAAACTGACAAAGGAATGAAGTGGCTGGCACCACATAGCAGATCGAAGCAATTGCATGCGCTAGATATTTGTGGATAGAAAGGTTTGTTGAATACTAGAGGAGCAGCAACACACAAGTCAAGAGAGTGACCAAAATGACAGCAAGCGTTCAACCAAATGACGACGCACCTCGGGACTAAACTCGGACCAGATGAATCAGAAAGTGACGCTTTAGTTTTAGTTCTTACCAGATACAACGATGAAATCTTCTTACAATGCTTCCTAGCCAATGCACATGCACAGGCAACCGTGTAGAAAGGTAAACTAACGACGTCACAGCTAGTGCAAGTTCGCAACGGGATGCGCGGCAGCGGACCAGCGGGCCGTCTGGCCCATCTCTTCCTGAAACGGTGTGCAACAGCCCACCAAGGCTTCCGCCGCCCAAACTGTAGCAGACGGTCCCCGCGGCGCCAGCGCAGTAATGATGCCGCCGGCGCCCGGCGCCGCCGCCCGCCGTGACGGCTGGTGCCTCATTCGGCCATTCCCCTTTCCCTTCGCTTCGCCGTCATCTTCCCCACTCCACTCCGTCTTCTCTAACCCTACCGCCACTGTGGCTTCTGTCTTACTGCCTACCGCCGGCGATGCCCCGACCGCGAAATGGGTGCGGGTGTGGCGCACAATCTGCCACCGGCGTCCGCGCTCCGCTGCCCCGTCGTGGCCAGCTATCATCCCTTGGTATTCGGAGCTGCTCATGGCTGTGAGCACTTTCTTTCCATCTCGATCCAACGCTTTCTTTCATAACTATTAAATCTGATTTTATTTCTTGCAGTCCGGTGTTCATTTGTCACGCTTCCCCTCGAGTCGAAGTTACTACTCATTTGATTCTGTGCATTTCCAGATAGTTTAAGCATCGTTTCAGATTGATGCGGAATTGGCATGAGCATCCATAAGTCATATTCGTAGTATGCAGTCTCCCCAATTAGACCCGTGGCGATGCTGAATAATCACCGGTGGTTGTGCTAGTTCACACCTTTGACCTATGTGTTTCCAGCGTAAGCTGAGTCTCAGCAAATCAGCATCATCTACCGCGTGGCAAAGCTTGAAAATTTTTCATCATCAGAACGCCCACCTTCATGATTATTGCCGTTATCCCTGACTTGTTGTATCTCTTCCTATCCTTGAGTGTCCCTTTGGCAAGCGACGGCTGATGTGCTTTTAGTTTGAATTTTCCTCCATTAAGTTGGATTATTTCCCTAGTGAGTTTGACCACTGACAAGAACCACATCTCAGTTGGAAGGACTGAAAAGTATGAGCCTCACGTTTTCTTATCCACGAGGTTGAAGAGTCCAAGGGGACAGTCTTAAGCTTGCCTATTGTCTCTCCTTGCTGTGTTCTCCACATTCACATGCTAAACTTGCCATGGGACTTCTAATGAGCACTGCTTACCTCCCCGTTTTCTTGCTCCTGTTTCTGGCTTGTTTATGCCGATCTGATGACAGGCTAACCTCTGCAAAGCCACTCTTACCCGGCGACGTGCTCATCTCAGAGGGTGGTGTCTTTGCTCTTGGTTTCTTCTCCTTGGAAAACTCTACTTCGAGCTCATATGTGGGAATATGGTACAACAACATCCCTGAGCGCACATATGTCTGGATCGCCAACCGCAACAATCCACTCATCACCAATCTGCCTGGTAAACTAGTTTTTACCAACACTTCTGACCTTGTCTTGTTAGATTCCACAAATCACACCCTTTGGACGACAACAAACAACATCTCCACTAGAGATGATGGAGCTACTGCCATCCTTCTTAACTCTGGGAACTTGGTTGTCCGGTTGCCAAATGGCACTGACATATGGGAGAGCTTCCGTTACCCCACCGACACCATCGTGCCCAACGTAAGTTTCTCGTTGAGCTCAACTGATGTTGCCCGGCGACTTGTTGCCTGGAAAGGGCCTAATGACCCATCCAGTAGCAACTTCTCCATGGGTGGTGACTTGGACTTCCAAATTGTCGTTTGGAATAGGACGAAGCCATACTGGCGGAGAGCCGCGTTGGGTGGTAATGTGATAAACGGTGTGTTACAGAGCAACGCAAATTTGGTGATGTACCAATCAATCGTAGACACCGGGAATGGGTACTACATGAAAATGACTGTCCCTGATGGCTCACCAAATGTGCGCATGACTCTGGACTACACAGGTATGGTAAGTTTCCGAAGTTGGAATACTACCACTTCTTCATGGACAGTTTTGAATCAATTTCCTAGTCCGTCTTGTGACGAATACGCCTTTTGTGGTCCGTTCGCCTACTGCGATGACACTGAGTCTGTTCCAACATGCAAATGCCTTGATGGATTTGAGCCTTATGGTATGAACCTTCCTCGAGGATGTCGGAGGAAGGAAGAGCTGAAATGCGGTGGTGAAGATAGTTTCTTGACCTTGCCTGACATGAAGACTCCTGACAAGTTCTTGCATATTCGGAACAAAAGCTCCGACCAATGTTCAGCATACTGCAGCCACAACTGCTCTTGTACAGCATATGCTTATGCTAGCCTGGAAAATGTCTATGCGACCGTTGATCGGTCCAGGTGCTTGGTTTGGATGGGGGTTCTTATTGATACTGAGAAGTTGAGTAATGGTTATGGTGAGAACCTGTATCTCCGGCATCCTAGCTCATCAGGTATTGCTCTCTCTCTTTCTTAGCACATAGTTTCATTAATGTCCTTGATGGATTGTCAATTCATATATGGTTTACAAAGTATGTTAACACAGATAAAGCATGATGCAATAGCACTTGTCTTCAATTCATACTGCTTCTGTTAGCCTTAAGCAGGGCCAATGCTTCACAAGGCCAACTTTTGTGCACACAATTCATTGAATCTTAATGATTTTATTTATATTCACTTCTTTAGAATCATGTGATCTGACATACAATTCATCAGATCTTAATGATTTTACCAATTTATCCAGTACAAGCTTGTATGCCTTCTGTGGTATTTTTCGTTGCTTGCAGAAGCTCAAGATCTTCAAATGTTAGATGTGGTCGAGTGAAATATTTTCATGGGTAATTTACTTCCAAGAAATGTGGCAATATATTATGCTGACATTTTCTTTGTGTTTGTGGACTATATTTGCAGCCAGCAAGAAGAAGAGCACCCTACTAAAGATTGTACTCCCTGCTACGGCTAGCTTACTTCTTCTATTCACATGCATATGGATTATATGCAAGTCAAAAGGTAGGATAATACTGAACTTTCACAATGCAGTGTTAATTGGCTACTCATACAAACGATTTGATACAAAGACGAGTGTTCCTATCAGGCAACTCCCAAGGGAAGAAAACACAGTTCAAGCATACACTGCAAGAAGCTTCCAACAAGTTTGGAAATGACAACTTAGAATATCCATCAATTTCCTTAGAAGACATCATCACTGCAACAAACAATTTCTCTCATTATAACATGCTTGGAAAAGGTGGATTTGGAGAAGTTTACAAGGTAAATTAAAGTTTAAGCTTGAAATTTTTAGTAGAAGAATATTGTAGCTATTATCAGCTTTTAACAACATGTGGTGATATCATGTAGGGAATGCTCAAAGATGGCAAGGAAGTAGCTGTAAAAAGGCTTAGCAAAAGTTCCACGCAAGGGGTTGAAGAGTTCAGAAATGAAGTAGTTTTGATTGCCAAACTGCAGCACAGAAACTTAGTTAGACTTCTTGGTTGCTGCATTCATGAAGATGAGAAGTTACTTGTATATGAATACCTACCTAACAAAAGCTTGGATGTCTTCCTTTTTGGTATGTCCTGACTTAATGTCACATCATGAAACCAATTTTAGATTAACTGAATTTGT
Organism: Chloris gayana; assembly: GCA_031894775.1. Classification (NCBI taxonomy): domain Eukaryota; kingdom Viridiplantae; phylum Streptophyta; class Magnoliopsida; order Poales; family Poaceae; genus Chloris; species Chloris gayana. Next base: position 25,306 of record JAUNZO010000004.1, read on the forward strand.
GACTGACAACATCCTTATTCACACTAATATTGGAAGATGCAACAAGAAAATCTGTGCTTGATTGGCCAACCCGGTTTGAAATAATAAAAGGGATAGCAAGAGGCATCCTTTATCTCCACCAAGATTCAAGACTGAAGATAATTCATAGAGACCTCAAATCAAGCAACATCTTGTTGGATATGGAAATGGCCCCAAAAATATCAGATTTTGGTATGGCGAGGATTTTCGGTGAAAATGAGCAACAAGCAAACACCACTCGAGTAGTTGGAACATAGTAAGTAGTTCATCCATAAACTACTGCTTAACATGGAAAATATCTGAAGTGTAACTCACTTAAACTGTATGTTTTATTGCTTTTCTGAAATGATGAATCAAACAGTGGCTACATGTCTCCTGAATATGCGATGGAAGGTTCCTTTTCTGTCAAGTCTGACACCTATAGCTTCGGTGTTCTACTGCTGGAGATTGTAAGCGGCCTAAAGATTAGCTCACCCAATCTCATAATGGACTTTCCAAACCTTATTGCTTTTGTAAGTGTAACAAAAATATTGACTTTTGAACAATCTCAAAACTCCATGTGGTGACCTGATCAGAACTTGATTTCATCGGTTCAGGCATGGAGCGTATGGAAAGATGGAAAGGCAAGGGAATTGGTGGACTCATCAGTTGTGAATAGCTGTTCCTGCCATGAAGTTCTTCGATGCATTCATCTGGGGCTCTTATGTGTTCAAGACCAACCAAATGCCAGGCCACTGATGTCATCAATTGTGTTCATGCTAGAGAATGAAGCAGTCTCACTTCCTACCCCACAACAGCCTGTATTTTTTATTAGGAATGCTGAAAGCGATCGGTCAAATGAGTACATGCGAAGATCTCTGAATAACATGAGTATTACAACTATAGAAGGACGTTAATTGTTTAATTCCACCTCCATTGCACTAGCAAATCTTATTTGTACACAAAAATGTTCCATTCAGTGTGTTGTTTTGTATAGGTCGTTTATATAAAAAAATCTTCTGTACATGACCGTTTCGATCCGTGGATGACTCCCTATTCCCTAATCAACTGCCTATGCAGTTATTTTACCTACATGTTTTTCTTATTGCTTGGCCTCGTCTGTTAGGAGCCGGAGCTGGTCAGAAGAATTATCGGCAATGTCAATGGAATTCCTTGTTCTCCCTGGATTGGCAAGCAATGATCATCCTTTTTTCAGAGATACATCTAACTATGAAGTACAGAGCACTGTATCACTTGCGATATTTATCCTAGATTGCAAGTAGAAAGTGAGGCTGTTGCCCCCAAACTTCAGGTACAGAAACTACTGCGAATTTAATTTGCTGCTTAGACGTGTTATAAAGTAGAAATTTTGTAGTTCTCTTCACGATCGTCTCCTTTTCAAGAAGTTAGGTATTTCAAGTGACCTTGACTCGTGACAGTAGAATTCATCCTTCGTGAATCCGCTCTACAGATATTACCTTTCAACATTGCCAAACCTATGCCTTCCAATGAAATTTCAGGGATCACATTCAACTCTCCAGTCTTTGTATTCCAATGATCTTCCATTTGTAATAGCAGCACTTAAACTACCCTTTTGTGATAATTTGAAGCATGTACCTAGCTGCTAAAATCGTTGTTTTGACTCGCAGATTCAGTAGCTTATCCGGATTTTCCAGGCTTCTGCAAGGCTACGGCTAACTGAACTTTTTCACAGTGATCAAGCCAGGACTTGCTTTGCAAATATGTAGCTTGAGTTCCTGCAGTACCTGAAAGTTTTAGAATTGAGCTTTGATGTGTTCATCGAGCCCAGAAAAGAGAGGGTGTGCTTACGTTAATTCCCAAGTGACATTGAACTTCAGAAGAACTTCATGGCTTTCAATTAGTGCAACGCCAATTATGCAGTCAAAGACACAATTCCACTGAAATTTTCATGAATCACATTCAACCCTTTTAGCCTTTGCATTTGTGCCACCTCATTTCATTTCATTTCTGGAAATAACACTTGTGCTACCTATTTAATGTTCTACTAAAAAACTTGACGTATTGGCTAGTTATCGGTATGTATTTTGCCTCATGATCCAGCCTCAGCTCAGCTGTAGGCAGTACTGAGAAGACAAGTAGAATCATGTTAGATGTTACTCATCAACAGTAGCACACCTGAGCTGCATAAAGCAGCATTCAAGAACTTCATGAACCGATGGTAATTGCCTTTCCAATTGGCAGTCGCGTAGAGAAATGTCTAAATGATATAGTGCTCCACTTTGATCACGAATTATTTTTTGAAAAGTTGGTCTAAAAAAAATCCCAAAGACATACATAGCTTCTAGATGTTGAACTGGTATTGCAAACTTGTATAGTTGTGTGCTTGGTTTACCACCTCACTAACCTCTCAAGTCTCAAATGGACCTTTTTGCACAGGTGAATCAAAGTGCAATCATTATCAAGTAAATGGTCTGGAAATCCTGAAACAGTTTTGTTTTTCATTTACCACCTCACTAACCTCTCAAGTCTCAAGTGGACCTTTTTGCACAAGTGAATCGACGAAGTGCAATCAATATCAAGTCAATAGTCTGGAAATCCTGCAACAGTTTTGTTTTTCATTCAATTACTTTTCAGTTACATCAGCATTGAGTTTTCGATGTATAGTTTATGATTTTTAAAAATAAAAACAAAGTCCTGCTATCCAAGGACCCTGATGCCATAAGCCACTATCTAAGCTAGTTAGAAATTAATTGTTGTATCGAAAAATGTTATCGTAAAGCTAAGCCTTTGCGATAAGTATGCAAATGCTCATATGAAATATTTCTTCCGTCCAGAAATGTAAGTATTTGTTGACTTTTAGACGTCACGTTTGACCACTTGTCTTATTCAAAAAATCTATAAGAAATATGATTTATTTTATAATAATTTATTTTATTCATAAAAATATTTTAAGCGTGCCTTCTTTATTTCTGCATTTTCACAAATATTTTGAATAAGCGAATGATCAAAGTTGAAGTTTGAAAGTCAACAAATCCTTACATTTTTTTTTTAATGGAGAGAGTTCCATGTACATGTTACAGATCAGAAAACAATCAATGGGCATCTCAAGCCAGGACTTGCTTTTATTTTATAGTGACTATATAGTACTTCTCGTGCACTAATTTTAGCACAATAAGAACTTTACTTTTTTTCGAATTATAAGAGCTTTATTGCGAACAAAGAGTTTGGAAAGGGCACCGCACACCAATCGTGGCGGTCCTGGTTTTGTATATCTATTGCCAATTGTATACGATTACAAGGGATGGGAATATCCCGATATACAAGGAAGGAGATAAGTGCTAAGCTAAACCTCCTAATATACCACAACTATGCATGTTTACATTTACTAATTTTTCCATGCACAAAACTAACAACACCTAGCTACTTGGGTACCATTTTTGAATTCTTATTATTGCCGGTGGCATGTAATTTGTACTAGTTCATTAGTTCAGTCCAGATGTTGTTCCTTTTGCAAAATAGTTCTAACGTACCAAATCAAGAATGTATATAGTTACAATATCTATATAAGATTCCTCGATCAATTAATATTTATATCCACATGATTAAAAAACTATCCACGTATGTATCCACATGATTAAGAAAACTGAGCAACAGAATGTGCCTATGCAAAAGTTCTGCATGCTGATATCCACTGCAGAGATGTAATAATTTAACCTCGACGAATCTAACAATATTATTCAACCAGAAGACACATCTGCCTAAATTCTTGAAGGTGCTAATAATTAGTAACGAATAGCTAGGAAGACGTTGGGCTTACATTATAATAAAGTGAGAGGCTAGCCAAAAGAGCAACATACTGCTGCTCAATCAAAGAGAGATGCCGCTTTTATTTGGTAGTACACAATCAGTAGAGACCTGCTACACACTTTGAGATCATCCATCACACATGCATCTTTTAACAAGTCCTTTCACAACTACTCAATGATGCAACCTAACAACCAATCATGATTAGAACCAGATGACGATCGGTAAAGGATTATATATATGTCCTCTCAACAATTAGCTGATCCCTTATTCTTTGATGATGAACCTGGAGAATGAATCCAAGTCTTCAAGCACTCATTCCAAAGGTTCATCGAAGCTAGCTCAGTGCTATCCTTTGTCACTGCCACAGCTGCTGCTTAGTAAACTATAGTTATGATCATACACTAGTAAATAAGACCATGAAACGTCGTCAGGGTGTATAGCCTGCTGTTTTCTCCACGTTTTCTGACGAACGACGTTGTTCGTTTCCAGCTTTCATCTACCTAAAGTTGGCGCCAAATGGAGTCCACAAGTCGACGGGCACCTCGCTGGCCACCGCGAACGTGCTTGATATCGGGACCAGGCACAGACCCCGGCCCTTGAGTGATATCTCGCCATGACTGTCCTTGGACTTGTCAGGACTTGAGCTCTGAAATCAAACAAGCACACACGCATGCAAAGCGATCAGCGCTCAGACAGAGACGATGCACATAATGTACCACATCGCAAGGAGAAAGGAGAGCAAGAAGCATGATGAAGAGTAGACTGTACCTTCAACTGGTGGGGCACTTGATGGCCGTTCTGCTTCAAGTATGGAGCACTAAGCGCCTGCAGACACAAGACACAAACACAATGTGCACGCAGCTCTGATCAGTCCTCTTCTGAGATGATTCTTGTGAAGAAATATATAGCACGCTGAGTTTGATGCTTCAGATGTGCTATCATTAAAGGTGGGGAATATCATGGTACTTACACGGACTTGGTCGTGGAGGAACTTGATGTACTCGATGGTCTCATGGAGCACGGATGCAGTATCCGTCTGCACGCGCATCGAGAAATGAGATTTGAGTTTGTATAGACGATCTCGAAGAAAGGAGGGGGAAAAGGAAGAACTCTTTTTACAGGGAAGATGTTGATACATAGTAGCGAGCACTAGATTGTTTGTAATAATAATATAGTCAGCATTAGTCATGAAAAGCATCCCTTACCTTTCCAAAAGGAGCGACTAGTTGCTGGAGTGCAGTGACCCTGTCCCCAAGCTTCTCCTTCCTAACCTGAAATATATTGCACACATGCGCAACTTTATTAAAGATTTATTTGTGTCGTCTATACAACATCAAATAATGAGTGGCCAAGTTCAAGAAAACCTAGTTGCATATATGAGTTCACCTTAGATAACTTAGGGTAAGCTAGCAAGTATTATGCATGTATGTTCACCTTGAAGGTTGGCAATGGAGATGGTGTTTCGAGTCTCGGTTTCTTGAACGCTGGTTGGCCGTTTGCCTTCTTGGTGATGATTGAGCAAGACTCTCCTACTCCTTCCATAGCAGTCTATAGGTAATCATGCAGATATAACAATTAACAAAACGTTAGTTAGTTATTACGTGTAACCAATGTTGCCATTGCCTTGCCCTGAACTACTTGGACATACCTTCAATGCAAGGGTTGCTGAACGCGGAGCCGGCGAAGGTTTGGCAGCTCGTGCGATGCTAGCCTGGTCAGGCGCCGCTGCCGGCACTCCGAACCCAGCAGAAGGGTTCCAGAAGGCTGCGTCGTTGGTGAACTGGAATGGCTGCCCAAACCTCGCAGCTGCTGCCGGAGCCTGGCCCATCATCTGCTGGCCGTACTGGTCATACTGCTGGAACCCTGGCTTCGCCACCGTCGCCGTTGGCTCCATGAGGCTTCTTAGCAGAGACGACTGGATTGGCCCGTATGGCGACGTCGGCGACAAGAGCAGCTCGGATCCGAGGTTGGAAAGGAGCTGGTGCTGCTGCCCGTGATCGTGATGCTCGTGGTGGCCTTGCAGAGCTAGGTTATTTGATGAAGGATTCATCAGGCTTGGCGCGTTGATGTGGCTCTGCTGGTCTGTTCCTGAGCTCATGTCGTGCTGACCATCCTGCAGAAACCCGTGCAAAGTGACACCGCTGTTGTTCCTGTTCAGTCACAGACAAGAGATGTGTATAGAGATCTCATTAATCTCAGTTGCATGTGATAGTACTTAATTAAGTTGTACATATAACCTTTTGTGGTGAATCTTGTGGTTTAGAAGAGGAGAATCAAACTTGTTGGTGAAACTTACATGAGATGAGTCCAGTCGGTGAAGCTGGCAAGTGGCTGCTGAACGCCGGCCGCATCAGCTACTCCGGTCGGCTCTTGGAAGGTCACCGAGCTGTTGTTCCCGGGCGACTCCGACGAGGCTGTGGTGGCGCTCTTGGCTTTGCCCCCTCGGCCGCCATGTCGTAGCTGGCAGCCAGCGCGGAAGACCACGTGCTGAACCCGGCGAGCTCCGTCGAGCACGTCACCGCCGCCGCCGTGTTCCACCAGCCTCCATGGGGGCAGCGGCGCCGCCGCCGTTGTACATGGCCGGAGCAGCATGCAACATCTCAGCGTGATCTCCCATGTCGATCGATCTAGCTAGCTAGCTAGCTACTCCGTTTCTTGGATCGATGTTGGCGTACGCGTGTGTAGAGGAGTGTGTGTGGTGAGTGCTTGCTTAGCTTATTGGGTTGGGCAAGCTGCAGGGAGGGGAAAGCTGGGAGCTCAACACGCTGATATGAGCAAGTGGAAAAGGATTGGGATGCGCGGGTTGAGTATATATAAACCGTTTGGGGGCGGAGAGGAGAATTTTGGGTTTCTGACCGGAAGCCGGTAACCGGGGAGTCGTTGGCGGTCTTCAGGCATTGCGTCAGGTAATTCTGGTGCACCTGATCATGATCCATCGGCAGTTCAACGACCCAAAGTGTCTGCCTCACTCTCTCCGGCCGCATGTATCCATAAATGCATATATAGCTTCTCTGTTTACCCGGCACTGGTGATTTTCTTAACTATTATTATCTCTGTGCAAATTTTGCTATCCACATGATAAAATAAAAAATATTCCATGTGGCATCGTTCTTTTGACGCATCTATCGAATGTACTGTAGTATACCAAATTGAAATTCCCATCCTATTTTTTTTTTCTTTTCTAGTGCATGCTCCAGTCAAGAGAGAGTCAGCGCACTTTAGTTATCAATTTTGAGTTCTCCCATTTCTATTATTGGAATGGATAGGATAAACAGGACTTGAAATATGCTCTCAATGTTTTTCACACACACTAGAATCAAGAAATAGATGTGTCCGACATTTAGGTGTAGCTTTTTTTAACAAAAAAAACGAGAATAAATTCTAAGTAATCTTAAAGACATATGCATTGACTTCCGAAAAGAAGTCTAGTTGATAGGGACATGAACACATTAATTAGGGAATGTTTGATAATTTCACCTAACCATGCATAAAAAGGTCCAGTGAACTAGATCAGTAGTACTGCGGCACCTAATTCTCTTGTCCACAGAAGTCTTGTTGTGTGCGCTTCATTCTTCAGTGAATGATACATAATCTAATTCTAGGGGATTACTTTCTCGGCGATAATTGTTTTTATAATCCTCTGGTCAGCTTTATTTCACTGTTAACCATTTCCGACCACTAGATGATAAACTCGACATCGCTATCACCACGGAAATTACGCGCGTACCCCCTGGGCTCTAGCTACAAGTATAGTTTATAGCACGCCTGTCATTGTAGCATGATGTTTAGTAGTAGCTAAATCATCATCAAGTGTCGTCTGAGCATATCATATAAGAATTAACGACCCATGCGTACATGGTTGAGTTTTTTTCTAAGACCAAAAAGAGTGTGCATGCGCACACAAACGTACGGCACAATGAAATAGTATTTATTCTGAAAATTCATTTAGGCGTGGCAGCAGTGTAAATTATTGACCTCCTGGATAGCGAGCAATTTTTCCTCCCAAAGTTGACGGAAAGAAGAAGCGGGTAACAATAATATTCTCAAAACTAATGTATAGTTACACTAGACGGTGATCGATTTGGATCGTTTGGTAAAGTTGATGTGATGGAAGAACGTACCTCAAATCGCGTTAGGCACCCCATGATTCGGTTTGGCTGTTATGATTCTCCCTTTTCTTTTTGGAATTTTCTCCCTGCGCCTATATTCCCTCGGTGTCCTGCAGGCCAACCTAGCTCTCTGCTCTGTATATCTGTATTCCTTTTATTTTTTTCTGTCCTCCGTTGCAAATACGTGCAACCATCGTCTAAAAAGGAAAACTACGGGGTGCTATATTATCAAGAAAAGTGTGCACGTGATGTCGTCATGGTCAAAACACTGGATGAGTGTTCGGTGTTTCTCCATTTCGTGCGATAATAACGATCTTGTTTTGTGGCAAAATTTAGTGTTTTTGATATAGAAAAGCTTCAGCTGCTACGCTGAGATGTTCTGGAATAGGGACGCTAGATCGAGTCGGTGTCAGCTTTCGGTGTACTAGTAGTACGTAGGAAGATTTTGCTGTGAAGGACGGCGCGGGCGGCCGGCCAGCGAGCTGCGGGCGGTGGTAGCTGAAGCGAAGACCCGTTGACGTCATGCTTACACGGCGGCACACGGCGTCAAAAGCGCGGGTCCCGGGGTCGCACGCGTGCCCGGAAAAAGCCAGCCGCCCACTACTCAAGGCCATCCCTGGCCTGGCAATCCATCCACACACACACAGATGGATCTCTCTCTCTCTCTCTCTCTCTCTCTCTAGTCTGAATGCCGAGTCAAAAGCCAGGACAAGGACAGCATCCATCGTCCTTCTCTATTCCCTGGTCGCGACAAGCCCCGTGCCCTAACGTCGCTGCCACGTCTCGACAAAGCTTTGACCATCTATTTAGCGAGTGAATCATTGAGCTCGGGAGGTCAACTTGTTACTCATTTCGTTCCTGGTTCACTCTCAGATCGTCATCACCTGACCTGACGATGCTGCAGATCTACTGATTCTCTGTCTGATCGACTGAACGAGAGAGAGTTGTTTAACTAATGCCCCCTTAACCCCTTCAATGAAGAAGAGTGATCCTTGAACAAACAATTGCCGGAACCTGGTGGGGGATCTCGACCTTTCGCCACGGGATTGGCAGACCGAACCAGGTGCTGCTGTGCTAGAGCTAGTAGATTAACCCCCTCATCAGGTAAATCAGTAGTCACGGACCAATTAAAAAAGTTTGTCTTGCCCGGTACAAGTAATTTTCGTAGCTCATCATCACCTTGGTAGAGCCGCGCGTGCCACTACCGGCATGCAGAGACCCTGATCAGAGACGAGAAATCAATAGCAGCCACGAACGGGCATTTTTACCTAAACAGAAGCAAGTTATTGGTGGCGCGGTCGTGGTCGTGGACGGCGAGCTGTCCGGCCCCTGCCGTGCTGCCGAGGGCACCCGCTCGACCCGCCACGCCCTGAACCCATCCATCCGCTCTGCGGAACACGGCGGCGCCCCCAACCCAGGCACGCACGCGCGAGCTCATGGGTCATTTGAGTGCACACGCACACGCACACGCACGCGGCGGCACGCACCGGACCAGCCCGGGAATAAGCAAGCTAGTGCGCGCGGCACTTGGCGTCGGAGGGTTCCCGTTCTGTAACACGTGCACGCCTGACGGCGCCGCTCCGATCCGGCGACCGAACGGCGACGTCGACGGCTGACCCGGCCCGGCGGCCGAGCTCGCCAGACGACACGCGACGTGTTTGACGTGCCCGAATAATCCTGCCACCCGATCCGATCGACGCGTCGCGGACGACTTTTCCCGTGGTTAGGCTGGGCGTTGACACGGTGGGATCCGGCGACCTCCCTCTTTTTCAAATAGTTTCCTGCCTGTTCCGGAGTCGCCACGAGTCAAAGCGTGCTCTGACTTTAATTTCCATCCTCGGGCCGTCTCTGTTTCCTTGTCTCTGCTGCTCTAGACCCTACACCAGCGCGGTGGTTGCGTCTCGTCGCGTTGTCAGCGCCAACGACTAAACAAATGCAATTATCGTCAGCCTAATGATGCTGCAGTGCAACCAGAGAGAGTGTGTCTACCGGCCTAACAAATGTAGGTTCGGACTCTCGTGACTGATCCGTCCAACACAAAGGTCAACCGCACCATGAGTCTCAGAATCTACTCACATGTCTGTGTGCTTATATACTTAATTTCAAGATTAGCAATGACACTTGGAGCACACTACATGCTCGTTTGACAAGTATTAACAATAGACTCTGCTCAGCCGTGATGGTACAGACACCCTATACTACCCAACATCCTCCAGAGCCAGCCTGATACACTGCATCTGCTACTGCCAAGCAATACTGCAATACTACATGACAAAAAAGAAAAGGAAATGAAAACTGCTCGTGTTACAGAACTCAAACACGAGTGATCTGATCATCTGAATAATTGAGGTGCTTTTTGTCTGTCTTCTGCGTTTACTTCTCCCTTTAATGATGCTGCCGGTGTGAACGCCGGAAAACTCGTGGCATACTACTAGTCAACACTCATGGACCCGGAACTGCACATGCCAACAGTCCAGGTGGGCTCTGACGGAAGCCCAGAGGCCCACAGATTCTGACACGCCGGGCCCCGGCATCGTGATCGCGTTAGGTAAGATGGGCTATACATGGGCCTGTCACGCAGGCAGGCCAGTCGTGTCTATCGCATTCACAGCCTGGGTGCATGGGTCAAACCCCTTTTGACCTCCACCTTTTTATTTGTTTTCCCGTCTTTCCTTCCTTTACGGTTTCATTCATTGGATATACTTTTTGTCTCCAAATTCCAGATGCACCCGTCACCTGTAGATTCACAGCTTCCCGTGTGCATGTGCGTTCTTTCATCTTCGCTGACGCCGGGATTACGTACCTAATCTCTAGGTCGCACCATATATTGTGAGTCTCAAGAGCAATACTATTCTCATTCTCATTCTTCTAAATCACCAATTCCATAGCGATCTACTGCGAAATAAAACACGCCGGTGGCAGTGTTCTGTCGACGGCAAGTCCGGTGGCCCGCCTGGGGCATCACAGGCGTGATGGCCGCCGCATCATGTAGGACGAACGTCCCTACGTGCCCGAGATGTAAGCATAATGCCCATCCCAAATGCAGCGGACCATGGTGGTGCATACAGTAGCTTGGTACTGGGCACTACCAACAGCAGCATATGATGAACACAAGACATTTGGACTGTCCAACTGCCGGTCTTCTTCTATCTCGCGCGTTCCTACGCAATTATAGCAGGCTACTAGGAGGAGATTCTGTGAATTTCCTAGAGCAGTTATTGGAGCTTTCGACACAAATCATTCTCCTCTTGAAATCATGTCTCTCCTGAGATGATTGAGATCGTGCGTTCCATGGATTTGGGTAATAAGTGCCGGTTGACACCGCAAGATCCAGGCGTTGACAAGACACATCATTCTGAATCGCCTGTGCACGAGCACGGGCTTAAGGAGTGCTCGTTTTTCCTGAGTTGTGGAAGAAGAGTCAGAAGAGACGACATGCCATGATGCCAATTGCCAACAAGCAGCCGCCAATTGCTCCTTAACCTGAACCGCGTGGCTGCCATTTTTTGAGGATCATGAATGAAAGCACACACAAGGCAAGTCAGAAAAGAGCATGGGGCCAGAGGTAAATGGCAGGAATCGTGATCATGACATGAGCTGCCTATGAATCGGAGTATGAACCAGCTGCATGCTCCATCATACCAACTCGTTTCAGATAGTCAAAGGGCTCCTCATAAGGTCGACCGGGGAGTGTTGCAAGGAATCTGGAGCACGATGTCAGAGGAATCTATCCTCCAGGAGACATGGCGAGTTGGCCGGTGCTCTGTGCCATATCATCGCCATGTGCACGACGGAAATTTGCTGCTGGACACTCTTCTTTTGTGGTCTTTGCTAAAGGACACTCTTCAAGTGAGTCTTTGCTTATGGACACTACTTAGTTGTGTTATTTTGCCAACAAACACTTTAATCATTAGAATATGACTTTTCATGTATGAAGGAGAGAAAAGATTTCACAAATAACCAGAATACCCTTGTAGCTGTTTCAAACTCCCAACCACATAATCTTTTTATATATATATATATATTATATACTTTAACCATTAGAATATGATTTTTCATGTATGTCATAAATATTATAAAATATGACCATATAATCACATTTGATTTGAAAGACAATAAAAAGCACATCTTTAACAAAATATCCACATATATCAATATCCAACCATGCCAAACCCAGCCCGAACCCATAAGAGGTCTTGCTGCTTCGCCGAATGGACGGCGTGCACTCCATATGGACGCCCGCAGCAATAGATTGGTCGCGTCGTCGTCGCCTCTGCATGTCGGGAGATGAGCGCACGACCTTGGAGCGGAGTAGTCGATCTCGGTGGCGAGAGGAAGCCCATGGGAAAGGTCCCATTGTTGACGAGCTGTTGCGGGGGCAGATGAGAGGGAGGCAAATCGGGCCGACGAGCTCCTTACGGCAGACGAACGAACGCAGTTTTTTCGCGTGCTTCTATATACAATCCGATACGGCAGACAATATTTATGGCCTCCACAATTGGGTATTAGAGTCCAAAAAATATTTCTCTCCCCCTCTTGTGTAGCAATTTATTATTTTAAGACCTGAAGTGTGTATTGGCAAATTTACACAATTGAATGGTGTCCATCAGCAAAGATTAGATTCTGTAGTGTCTTCCAGCAAATATCAAAAATGAATGATGTACTACAGCAAATTTAGCCGCGGCTTTAATATTCACAACAGTGTTGCATGCAATGCAACTCGTCCGACGAGTGCTGGGCGACCACCGAAAGCCTTTGCAGCGAGATATGTGGCTCCATCTGCTCTCGCTTGGCCCCGCTGCAACAGACACCGACCACGAACAATAATTCCGTCGCCAGCGAATTCTCAGGAATATGCGGCTAAAATTCAGCAACAGTAATTTTGTTGACGGGCAAGGCAGGTGCACTGAAGGCCTTGCTTGTGCCGCATAGCGGGAGAAAGATTGGGCAAAATGGTTGACGGGCTCATGACGCCACACTGCGGAAACCGCTGAATGGAGCAAAAAGGGCAAAAAAAAAAAAAAAAAAAAAAAAAGAGCTTGTCAGACAACCTGTGGGCCACCCCGGCCAGGCGAAGCCCAACCAGGAACGATCCTCTACAGCTGGAGGTTAGAGCATCAAGCTCCAACTGAGCCGTTAATCACGCTCTGGCCCACAGGTCATGAGTCATCAACCAAGCTTAAGTGCTTGCCTCCTTTTTGGTAAAGGATGAAGCGGTACGATCCTATAGAACAGATCCTGTTCAAGTAAGGTCGTGCTGCTTAGTCAGGGAGCTTCGTTTATAAGCTGAGTCAGTAGCAGCTAAGCGACCGAGGTGGTACTAACCGTTGCTTCGAATGGCCCGAAGTGGTACTAGGCCTGGCTCATCATTCGGGTCTTGTGGATACTAGCGGATAGCAATATCCAGCTTGGGCCTGGCTCATTGTATGGGCGGTCGGAGCATATCGTTACTGGGCCCAGAGTATCATAGGCTTCGTCAACAGCAGTATCCAGTTTGGGCCTGGCGTATTATACGAGCGGCCGGCATATATATTACTGTAAAAAGCAATTGAGTTTGAGCTGGGTGGGGGTTCCGTGGAATCTGTACGAGTTCGACTCAGATCTGCTGAACAGGAACTGCACAGCAGTACAATACTAGAATTTATTTCGATATACGTACGAGTTTGTAAACATTACACAGGTGTGACATTATTTTCCCCGGAACTGTAACGTTTCGTGTGCTCTACTCATGACTTGTGCAGGACTAGTGAGTCAGATTTTCCGCCCAAGGCGTGCCAAAATCTACCGCACCCGCATGCAACAATCTATCTTTCACGGGGGGATGCTGATTCCCTGAATGCATGGCTCATCCCGGACTACGGCAAAGCACGCAACATGAAAGGCTGGTTTGCCATGGTCCCTTCTGGCCAAAGCGAAAGCAGCTTAAAACGCACAGATGATCCGACCTGACGCGTCCATCACTCCACCCCTCTACTCGAGGGAGGAGAGGACAGGTCCATTGACCCGTGAGCTCAATGCTTCAGGATTGCATAGATAGATCATAGATGCCTTATCGTTTCAAAGGACCACCAGAACACTGTACTACTATCTCGGTTACACTCGGTAGATTGAAGAGCTTCAAACCAGCAGAGGTGGTGAAAAATGTTGGTTGAAATGCGGATTAAGACGTCGATCAATGAGTTCTACCGTTTATATTGCAGAATCAAGACGGGTGGCTGGCACTTGCCGTTGAAAGGCTAAACACCAGGAATCAGATTTCTGAACCAGAGATGAGGCATCTCCTCCCTATTGATCATCATGCTTTGATGCTCCGGGACTCTCGGTCCAACAGCTTTGTGTACACCATCACTGGACCAGCAACAGTACTGTACTCAATCAGCAACGTTCATGATTAAAAGGTGAGCTCAAAGCTGCAGCAGCAATACGAAAGTTGTTTCAAGTACACAAAAAATATCCCGGAGAGGCCAGGCCACCATCACCATCACCACCAACGGAAAAACTGAAACTGAATTCTCACTTGAAACAAAAACAGAAACAGAGCTGATTGCAAGCAAGGTCACATAAGAGAAACGAAATGCTGCATCATTCTTCCCATTGACATTGTTTTTACAAATGACACCACCACTGAACCCGTGAATCACAGACATCCTAGCCAATTGCAAACATGCAAAGCTTCACTAATCACTACCCCTGCTGCAGCAAACCGAACCGTTCCATCCAAGTTGCAAACATGCAAAGCTCACACATTGACGATCGATCGATTGATCGAGACAGGTAATTCCCCAACAGCACTAGTAGAAGAAGAGGTTCAGCGGCCAGCGCACTCTGGCGGCTGGACGGGGAAGCGGTCGGTGTCGACGCAGTAGTCGTAGACGAGATGGTGCGCGCGCGCCCAGACGAGCTGGTGGGACTGGTGCACGGTGAGCTCCTCCATCTCCTTCTCCTTCCACCAGTACCGCCCCTCCTTGCCGTAGGAGCTCTCCGTGCACCGGCGCACCTCCCCCTCGTCGGAGTCGGTGGCGTTGGCCGCCCACGCGCAGCCGTCCACGCGCACCTCCCGGAAGGTGGCCTCGAACGGCGCGTGGGACCAGTCCGTCTTGACGCGGCCGCCCTGCGTGGCCCAGTCGTCCGCGTTCCAGATGGAGCTGTACACGGCCATGGGCTGCGGCGACGGGAACGGCGGGACGGAGGCGGTGGCGTTGCCATGGTGGTGGTGGCCCTTGACGGCGTTTCTGTTCTCGTAGACGCGGATGGGGGTGTCGTCGACCATGAAGACGACCTGGCTGGGGTTCCAGAGCACGGCGTAGGTGTGGAAGTCGGCGGTGGGGTCGAACCAGAGGTCGATGCGCTGCTCGCGGTTGCCCACGCCCTCGATGTACAGGTTCGTCTGCACCAGGTACGGCTCGCCGGTCACGTTGCCCAGGAACTCGAAGTCGAACTCGTTGTGCTTGTCCCCGCCGGAAGACAACTGCATTTCAGTTTTCAGTAATCAGTTCACTCCTCTCCAATGTGCCAAGCAATTAGTATAAAGATAACAATTGCGAACAGGTGTTTGGCCTGGTGGCAAGGCGCCGGGTTGGCTGCCGAACCCACGATCTCGTACCTGCACTGTAGCGTGAGCTGCAGTGTGGAGAAAAAATTCCCTCGCTCTCCCCAAATCAAAGCGTATGGTTAAGACTCGCGCCATAGCTCACACGGCCAGCTGAGTCCCTACGTATGGTTTGGGGGAGGGTTCGCGAATTTTCTCGACCTGCGTGAGAAGGTCTTCTTCTTAACAAAATGCCCGGGGCCGTCATACCCCCGCAGGTCGAGTTTTTTTAGTATAAAGATAACAATGGCAACAAAGTAAATCAAAGCAGGACTCTCTCTGCACTTGCTCACGTGCTGTTGTTCTTTGTAAATTACTTCTTGGCAGATTCTCGCACCGAGACAAAGGCCCCGTTCATTTTCTGCCCTCTAAAATTTAGCAATGTCACATCAAAGAGAATCTTACTATTTAGTAATACTTTTATTAATTTAATAACAAAACATATGTCACGACCCCTCTAATTTACGAGACGAATCTAATGATCCTAATTAATCTATGTTTTGCTACAGTGATGCTACAGTAAACATCTTCTAATAACACTATAATTACCCTCGTTGGATTCGTCTCGTGAATTAGATACGGGGATCTGTAATTAGTTTCGAGATTAAATTTTATTTAAGTACTCCAAAATGATAAAATTCTCTTTGATTTGACCCCTCTAAAAATTATATACCTGGAAATGAACAGGGACTAAGGCAAGCATGTCCCGTCATTATTGGTTCCAGTAAGTTGGTTTTAACAATGACATTTTCACACTGACACTAGTAATAGAACCAAGAATTGATTCGGTCTTTAAGAATCGTATACTACTTAATGGAACTAAGAATAGCAAGATAATGCAGTAGTATGACAACAGCTGAGAGAGGAAATGGCAACTAAAACGGAGACGGCAGTGCTCGAGGGAGAGGGAAGGAGGAAAGGCAGAATGGCCTGCACTCACTCACATAAAAAGCAGTGACGACTCCGGCGGAGTCCCCGGCACCAGCTTCAGGTCGGCGCTCGCCTTCCCGTACAGGAACTTGTTCTTGGACACGAAGCCTCCGCCTGCGCGCATTGGAACTCAAGTCAGTACAAACAGCCAAGTAACGGGAAGAGAAAATCTCTCTGGAGGGAGGCGAGGCGAAGGAATGCGTTTGAGACGAACCAGAGTTGGAGTCGAGGCGGAGCTTGAGCAGGTCGCCTTCGTACACCATGTGGTCGTTGGCCCAGTTCGGCTGCACCACGTCGTCGAACTTGGTGGCGCCAGCCGCCACGCCGGCGACCAGCACCAATGCGGCCACAAGAATGGCAAGGGAAGCCATTGACACAAGGCTACTATCCGCTTGGAGAGGAAGAAGAGACTATGCTGTGCTACGCACACTCGGCGAGCAGCGGCGGGTCCATGGTTATATAGGCGGCGGCGAGGGCGGAACGGCTTGCGGTGGAAGAGTCGCGCGTGACTCGGACGGCCACGTCGGACGCGGAGGTAGCCGTTGCCGCTCAAGGGGCCCCACAGCGCAGGCAAAGGAACCAATGGCGTAGCAACCTTTACGGCTCAGCCACTTTTTTCTTGCTCTGCGGACTGACTGCAGCTGCGGCCCCGAAAGAAAAGAAAAAATTGTTGCATCTGCGGCATCGCCTTGCTCCGGAAGTCGTCCTGCTCTACTGCGGCAGGCAAGGCATGCATGAGTGCGGTCCTAGTCGGATACAGCTGGCTCCAGCACCACGGAGGAGCGTACGCGACACGGTAAAAGTGAAAGCTGAGATTTACTCGTGCCACTGGTAGTAGGAGTACACCGTGGTTAATCACGTTCTGGTACCTGTACGTACAATCACGTTCTGGTACCTGTACGTACAATTGTCCACCCGTAGGCCCAATAAACCGTCTTAACGTCCTCAGTAAAAGGCGTGGTCCGGGGTTCATCTGCTGCGTGATGGACAGGACTACAGCAATAGACCAATAGTGCCCACGGCTTGTACTACTACTACTCTGTACCGTAGCTGTACCTGTAGTTACAACAAGGATTAGTACATGCTGGTTTGTGTCGATCCTCTACTGGCCGCGGGAAAATTACTTAAGTTTGATCACCAGTCTTTGATTTATTAACACGAGAGGGGTGCTGCAACTGAATCTTAGTTCCTGCCAGACTCTGCACGGGCACATTACTGAATGGACCAACGATCGAGAGCAGTGACGTCCTTACAGTAGTTGTTTACACTTACAGGAGTTAACAATAGCTTAGTGCTAATTCAGCATTAGGAACAGTTCCCCAGGAGGGGGCAGGGGAATGGATACGCCAGCTGTGAATGAGTGAGGCCCGTTCGTTTCCGCCCTCTAAAATTTATATACTTGTCACATCAAAGAGAATCTTACTATTTAAGTAGTATTTTTAGTAATTTAATAACAAAACCTATGTCGTGACCCCCTCTAATTTGCGAGACGAATCTAATGATCCTAATTAATCTATGTTTTGCTATAGTGATGCTACAGATAAACATCTTCTAATAACACCATAATTACCCTCGTTGGATTCAGTCTCGTGAATTAGATAGGGAGGTCTGCAATTAGTTTCGAGATTAGACTTTATTTAAGACTCCAAAATGATAAAATTCTCTTCGATTTAACCCTATAAAAATTATATAGCTGGAAACGAACGGCCCTGAGTGAGATCCCATCCCTTTCCCTCTTTATCGAAACTCGAAAGGCAGTGATGCTCATGTCTTTGGTGTGGCGCACGATGATGGCACGCACGCATCCTCAGGCGCCGTGTCTGCACGAACAAACCTCATCATTCCGCGAGCCTTCATCCTTTCGCTTTCCAAGGACACTCGGATAACCGGGCCGGCCGCAAAACATCTGTCCATGTCGACCAGAGCCGTACGGCCACCACGAGTCCCTCTCCGCAGCTTAATAAACATGATTAAACTAACCTCCTAGTCTCCGCACTTCGCAGCGTTAAACGCACAAACAACATACGGCCAACGAGCAATCTGAAATTTTAAGATCACGTATAAGTAGAGACAGTCTGAGTAGCCTGAGTTACAGTACAGATCCGTCGTTCCACACGCAAACATTAGCAAGTAAATGGCCATTAACGAAATACTACCCTCGTATCAAGGACAAAGTATGGACACGCACAGATGCAGAGGATACACCAGTGCGAGCAGGGCTGCGGTGAAATGCAGCAGAGCTCGAATCGATGGAGCCGCACAGGCCAACGGATACCTGGCAGCTGGCCAGTGCACTCAAACCCACCCGCAAGGAAAAGTTTTGCACAAAGCAACATCAATCCATTTCGCACCTCGGCCCCAGCAGCACAGTAGTTTCTCGCACTGAGACGTGGGGCCTCCCGTCCTCGGGCAGCAGTAACAGTGACGTCAGACGCAATGATACCGCACCACCAGCTGAGGTCGTCCTGGAAAAAGGTGAAAGCGAACAAAAGGTTTTGGAGTTTGGGAGTTTGGACACATTCGTATCCTTTGGCAAAGCCACACCCGAGGACGAGCGTCCGATTCATCTCTTGTCCGACCCGATATTTGGTTTAGCAAATTCAAATTTAAATCCGTGCCGCTGGTGTACAGCTACGGCCCAGCCTGTGCCGACAGTGTCGATCGAGCTACTCGTACCCGTCCATCACCGAGTAGTAGTAGTACTCAACAGATACACGCGCGGCCGGTGATCTCTCTCTCGCTCCATTGGATGAGATCCTGAAGAACTGATACGCGCTCTGATTTCGTCTGGCGTGGCTGCACTGCAAGGGCCTCCATCAATTGGAGCACGCCGCGGCTGGCGACTCTGTGGAGACCTGTGGGCTTTGCCGAATGGGCGTGTGTGAAATGAATGGCGCTGGATCGACGTGACCCCGGTGCGGTGAGCCCATTGCCAACCTGATGTTTACCCCGTGGTAAATTTTCTGGCATCGGCGGCAGAGAGCCGAGTATAGCAACTGCTTGTCGTATGCGCTCGGCGCTCCCGGGCGGGACAACGACCTGTGGGCTACAGTAGTACGTCGCTCGTGCACGCTTTCACCTGTTTCCGTGCACAGAGATATTTGTCCGCGTCCTCGCGCGTGTACGCCGGCTGTAGCAGCAGGAGTAATTTTCTGCATCGCCGTAATTCACTGCTTAAGAGTCCGTACTAGTGGAGCTAATGCAGAGTACTACCAGTGGTACGGTAACTAGTCATGTGACCAGATGATTGCTCACGTGACGGCGGACAGCTGCCTCTGCTTCCCGCGACGTGACATGGCGTCTGTTGAATCAATTGCGCTGACGTGTGGCGAGATGATTGCGCTGAGACACTCGTCGTCCTCTAAATCCATCCTCTAAAAGTGAATATTCTATCCTAATCGCAAGCATTCTTTCTTTTTATATACAGCTTTACTGCACTCGTTCGTACTCTATATCCATCCTCTATATCAACTACCTAATATTTTATTCAATCATCTCCAACTACCATCTTTTTCATCTCTCATTCTCTTTCATTTATTCATTTCTTTCCCCTTTTCTTCCTTTTTTCTCCTTTTTTCTTCATTTTTTCTCTCCCTTTTCTTTTCCCCCTTTTTTCTCCCCCTTTTTTCTCCCTCTTCCCTTTTCTCCCTCACCGCCTCCCTTGCGCGCCGCCGGCTCGCGCGCCTCCCCGCTCACCTTCCCGCGCTCGCGCCGCCGCGGAGGCCCCTCCCTCCGGACACGCTCGCCTTCCCCGCTCACGCGCCGCCCGATCCCCAACCCCGTGCGCACCGCCGGCGGGCCACCTCCCCAACCCGCGCGCGTCGCCGCCGTGACTCCTCCCTCCCCGCGCGCCCGTTCTCCTCGTCGCCCGCCGCGCTCGCTCGCGCCCCTCTTCGCCTCCCTCGAGCGCCGGCCGCCGCGGCCCTCTTCTCCTCCCCCATGTAGATCCGGCCGCCGGGCGTGGATCTGCCGCCGCCGCCTCCGAGCGCGCCTCCACTACCTCCCCGCACCGGATCCATGTGGCGGCAGCGGGATCCACCATGCGCCGCCGTCCTCCGCCGTCCTCCGCGGCCGGATCCCCTTCTCCTCCCACACGCGCGGCGTCGGCAGGATCCACCACGCGCGCCGTGGCCTCGCTCCAACCGGGATTGAGACGGCGGCGACGAGATCCGAGCAGGATCGTGGCGGCAGCAACGGGATCGAGCCGGCGGCCTCTCTCTCTCGATGTCCGGCTCGTGGTGGGAGGAGCAGGCCAACCGCGGGGCCCACGCCACGTCAACCCGTCCCGGTCGTCCGGCACCGCGCTAGATTTGCCGTGCCGGAGGCCGTCCGGGACGGTAGCGTGGCCCTCCCAGTACCCCGGTGCAGCACATTTTACTGTAAATCGGTACTGAAGGACCTTTTACCGGGTGCCGGTGCAGCTAGTCTGAGCCTCGCCTGCGCCGCTGAATCGATTGGGCGTGCGAGTCGTGACTCGTCCCGTCGTTTGCCATAACTCGTAGCCACGGCAGCAGTATTTCTTTTTGGGGAAACGGCAGCAGTATTTCAGGCTGGAGGAATGGGCTAGCAGGAATGCCTGCCCGCCCCCGTGCCCGTGTAGATTTTCTGAATCGAAGCGAGCAGTGTCCTACGGGTAGGGGTAGCTATACGCGGGTGACGCCTAGGCCAGCTGTGCCGCATCACTGCCTGCCGCAACAACGATTCGAAATCGGAAATTGATGGTCGTGTCGCAGACTTCAAATCTGGCTCTGGTTTTGGATCGTGAAATCGATCTATAGCGAGCAAACGAGACCAGCATCAGTAGATCAGGACCATTGATGCCCGTTGGCGAGTAGTGACTAGTGAGACATGCAAAGCACGCCGTCGCGTCACTGTCTCGGCGTGCCGCTGTCCTGCATGTTGGTCGCCCTGTTGGATTGGATTGGATTGGGTTTGGAACCATCACTACGGCTGAATCGACTAGTACTACTGCCGGTTCATGCTCCCGAAGACCAAAACGAAAAGGCCGGCGATGTCGCAGGCAATTGGTTTGTTGGGCTAACAAGAGTCCTCTCAGTCTGCCAATTTCCAACACTTTTTTTTTTTGCAAAACAATATCTTCCTTCCAACACTCTATCATCACAGAATAGTAGCCGAATTTAAGACCAGTGATGAGATGATTTTTCATCTTTTGCAACACGAAAATTGTTATTCACAAGGAAACTGTACTACTATGACACAGGGAGGTCGACTGGCAACCCAGCTTTGTGTTAATCGACCCACTCCACAAAGACCACAACGTGAAGGACGGACAACTTGATTTGAGCAAGCTAAAGGCCACGGGAAAGGATGTTTCAGATGGCTCTGATTGGCCTGCGTGGTGGTGACTGTCATTTCATTTGAGAAGGCTCTGCTTCTCCCCTTCCTCCATCCCGGCCATGGTGTCGTACAGGGGCTTGTTCATCGTCTCCGGCAGGTGGATCACCAGCAAGGCCCCGACGACCCCGCACGCGCCGAACACCGCGAACGGCACCCTCTCCCCGAGCACCACCACCAGCGGCGCCACGATGGCCCCCATCTGCGCCGCCTGCGTCGTGCACCCCATCGCCGCGTTCCGCACCGCCGTCGGGAACAGCTCCGCCGTGTATATGAACAGCAGGTTGTACGTCGCCGCCATCCCGAAAATGCCCACCACGCCGCACGCCATCCGCACCACCCTGCAGTGTCCCACAAGTTGGATCATATTAATTTCAGCATGGTGTGTTCGCTTCCTACCCTCCAAAATTTAACACTGTCACATCAAAGAGAATCTTACTATTTATGAATATTTCGATCAATTTAATGATAAAACCCTATTGACAGATTGATGCTAATTTTCGAGATGAATCTAATAAACTTAATTAATCTATGTTTTGCTAAAGTGATGCTACAGTAACCGTCTTCTAATCACGACTTAATTAACCTCATTAGATTCGTCTCGTAAATTAGTCTAGAAGCCAGTAATTTATTTATAATTAAACTTTATTTAGTACTTCTAAATAGTAAGATTCTTTTTGACATAACGACTCTAAAATTTAGACTCAGGAAACGAACACACCCGAATCAAAACTTCAGAGCATGTCACATCAAAAAGAATCTTACTATTTAGAAGTAGTAAATAAAGTTTAATTATAAAATAAATTACAGCTCCCTAGACTAATTTACGAGACGAATCTAATGAGGTTAATTAAGTCGTGATTAGAAGACGATTCATTGTAGCACCACTTTAACAAAATCTAAATTAATTAAGCTCATTAGATTCATCTCGAAAATTAGCATCAATCTGTCAATATGATTTTGTCATTAAATTGATCAAAATATTCATAAATAGTAAGATTCTCTTTGATGTGACAGATCTTAAATTTTAGAGGCAGGAAACGAACAGGGCCGTTGATGTAAAGAGCACGAAATTTGTCGTACCTCATGGCCCCAGCGCCGGGGATGAGACTTCCAGCCGTGCAGAAGATGCCGCTGAGCAGCGTGGTGCCGATGCCGAGCGGTTTCCGTCCGAAATGGTCGAGGAGCAGCGCGGTGAGCAGGTACGCGGGCATCTCGGCGACCGAGTTGACGACGACGCTGACGTAGAGGTTGGTCTTGAGGTTGACCACGTTGAGGCTGAGCCCGTAGTACACGACGGAGGTGAGCAGGTTGATGAACACGGAGAGCACGAGCCGCACCCGCGTCGTCCGCGACCGGAACACGTCCACGATGGACCCCGACGCGGACGCCGCCGGCGAGTGGTCGGCGCCCTTGCCAGCGGGTTCCGCTTCCTCGTCCTCGTCGTCGAGCTTGAGGGACACGTCGTCGGGCACGTGCCGGCCGTTGGCGGCGGCGATGGCGCGGAGCACGCGCAGGGCGTCGTCGGCGCGCCGGCGCACGAGGTACCAGCGCGGGGACTCGGAGACGAAGGGCATGACGGCGGCGACGAAGGCGAGGGACGGGAGCGAGGTGACGACGTAGAGCGTGCGCCACGAGTGCGGGAAGAGCGCGGCGACGCCGGCGAGCGCCGCGATGCCGCCGGAGAAGAAGTAGAAGGTTGACATGCCCACGGCGCCGCGGCGCGTGGGCCCGATGGGCTCGGTGGCGAGCACGAAGGCCAGCACGCCCACGCTGCCCGTGCTGAAGCCCGTGAGCAGGCGCAGCGCCGCGTAGGCCCAGTAGTTGGGCGCGAGGGAGGTGAGCAGGCCGAAGCTGGCGTTCAGGATGCAGACCACCTGCAGCGAGCCCTTCCGGCCGAGGAACGAGTCGGAGAGGTGGCCGAACACGCCGGCGCCTGCAGCAGCGAAGAAACAAAGCACACGATTCGTTATGGCGCGAAGCAGAGGAAGTTCCAATCCAAATGATGCGGCCCATTATAAGTCACGACAACGGCCCGTCCCAGTTTACAGAAGAGGATGGAGAAGGGAAAGCCACGGCGACACAAGAGTTAGGCAGCCACGCTATGGTCTAGCCAATTTGCTCCACGCGCACGCCCGTGCCGCCGTGCGTGTCATGCCGCGCCACGGCAGCCCAGCATGACCAATCAATCAGTGGGCAGAACTGCCTCGAGAAGCACGGAAGGTTTGTACCCAAATTTAAATTTGCCTTTCGAACACTGGTACACGACCACATCTCACCAACGCATATCCATTCCTGATTATTCGAACTAGTATAAAAAGTTGATAACAAAAAGATTTTTACTTATCAACAGTTTGCCCACCGTGTGCCCAATTGAGCAGCCCATGGAGGTGCAGAGCCGAGACCAGAGCAACACAAGCATCACTTTCTGAACGACAGGATGCACATTTAAAAAACAAAAACTCTGGATCCATTGAAACTAGGATCCCCCGAAGCAGAAGAATATCCACGGGTCGTCGCAACTTGATGTGCATGCGTCCAATGTCCAATCGGCAAGTTGTAATGTGAGTCGAGAGCCACATGTAGTGGATGGCACCGCAGCGGGATGCTTGGATCAATCAGAAAAGATTCCTTGGTATATCTGGTTTCAGGAAACGTGGGGTGGCTAGAAAATTACGCAGCCGAATGGGACATGTATGCAACACGACACTGGTCTTCTAACCGTGGTAAGCTGATGGAGATGGATGGGGTCACGATCACGGCGCCGCCGCGGTCATCGATCGCTGCCACTAGTAAAATATTTGCTGGGTTGTCAGTACAGCTCCGCGACACAGGTAAAACGGTGCTGCCGGCGCAGGAGAAGTCAAGCAAAGGCGGCGGCGCTTAACTTTTCTACTGTCTCTAGCTCGGCTCCAGTACTCTCACTGTTTAGTCGGCAAGTGACACGAATGAGAAACGATTAGGAACTTTAAGAAGGAATGGTTCTTGACTCCTCGAGTCCAAGACGAAGCACTGACTGTTGCTACAGCTTCGCCTCTCGTCCATGGAGCACGCTGCAGCATCTCTTATCGGGTTCTCTCGATCAGTCATCGGCAGCCATTTGGTGGTCTTGTTCTGCTCCAAAGCCGCAGATGAAAACCATGAAGAGCTGGGCAGTCGCCAGCGGCAGGCGACAGCACACGGGGCTGTGAGCAGCCGAACATGCTGGGGCCGTCCCAAACCAAAGCGCAGCACGAACAAAACGGTGGCCCCAAATAAAGCGCAGCACGATTTGCTCAAAAAAAAAAGCGCAGCACGAACGGATCGAATCCCGTCACGTCGCACTCCGCAGCCCGTCGTCACAGCTACACGTTTCTCGACTCCTTTCGATCCGTAGTAGTATATGCTAATTCTATCCGTGCCTAAAATGACGGGATTCCCTCCGAGGAGGGCCACGCCTACGACTCCTCCTCCCAGTTGGTGGTACACGCGCAGAGATTGTTGGTTGAATCGAACGAGGACGATAAGAGTAGTTAGTTACCGATCATGCATCCGGCGAAGAAGATGGCCTGCACGAGGCCGACCTTGTACCGCTCGCCGCAGACGAGGCCCCACTCGGCGACCGTCGACGACCCGGCCCACTCCCACCCGGCGGCGGCGCCGTCGCACCGGTCGCCGCACCGCCCGCCCGGCGCGGCGCACGACATGGCGGGCTCGCGGTCCGCGAAGATGATGACCATGGTGTGCAGCGCCTCCAGCGCCCACGCCGCGGACACCAGCACGAAGTGTCGCAGCTGCCACCGCCCGAACTCGCCCGCGTACGACGACAGCGCCTCGTCGATGCCCACGCGACGCCCGCCGCCCTTGCTGTTGCTGTTGCTGTTCCTCTTCCTCTCCTCCTCGCCGCCGCCGTTGTGCTGGGCGCCGAGGAGCGGCTCCGTCGTCGCCGACATGGCCAAAAGCGTTTGTGTGTGCCGTGCGCGCGTATCGCGATGTATTCTCCCGTGTGGGCGAGCTAATCGCGTCTCGCGGCGTAGTATTTGTAGTCAGCTACTGGAGGCATGTGCCAAATCGACGGCGTGGTTTTGTTTACAGGAGGTAAGTGTTTACTCTGCTTCCTGGTAAACAGCTGTTATGCAATCCCAACCGGTAACAGCCTCACTCTGATGCGCGCCGCGGCTGGTTTCTCGACTGCGAAACAAAAATCGCAACAACTTACTCCTCTTGGTCCCTGTAAGGCTGTAACTGCATGCAATTCTACCGCAGATCCACAATTTCAGGCCACGGTGCATGGGTGAAATGGATGAAGCGCAACGAGCTTTGAGAAAGGAAAAGAACGCCACGGGACCGCGGGATGGATCTGTGATACTCCTGCACGTTGATACTCAGCAATCGAATCGAATCACAGTGATGACCGTGATAATCTCTGTTCTGCGTTTGTCTGGATCTGCTGGAGTTTGCGCCTGTTCTGCTTGTTTGCACGAACGCAGTCAGCACAGGCGGTTGTTGTCAACATTTTTATCTAAAGAAACCACAGGTTCTTCTCAAACCTTGTTGGACTGCAGTAAACAGCTGACATATACTAGGCCGGCAACAGTGGTTGGAACGGAACTAATGAAGTCTGCGATACCCGCATACTTCTAATTGGATAAAGATTTAAGTCGGCGTCGACGGTGCCAGACCACTTGCCGCTGCTCTATGAGGACACAAACAATTGCGGCATACCGAATGAGGCAACACCGAAATCGCCACAGATTGATTGGTGGCCCAAACGGAAGGCTGGAAGAAGCCTACAGGCGAGTGGCTTTTCGTTTCCACAAGGAGGAATCGTGCAGGGGATATGCTTCCTCGGTTCCGCGCACCCGTTTTGGACCTGTACCAACGGAACGGCTCTGTTTCATGGTTGGTGTAGACCTTCCTTTTATGATATATACATGTAGATGAGCTTACCCGTCTCTTTCAGTGTTGCAAAACAACACGGCGGATGGCTTGACCTTTGTACCCGAATAAGCACTCCGGTGGCTTGCTTTTCCTCTAGCTAGCATCATGTCTCCAAACCAACTTGATCAGTATACCATTTGATCTGACAGGTTCCGGCTTGGTTCCGCTAGATAAGTGAGATCGAACTAGATTAGTCATGTCACGGAAATGGCCAAGCAGCGAGGTTACATGAGAAGTAGTCTGTAAATTTGTTTCTTCGTTCGTCCATGCCACCATCTGATATTACCTGACTGTTCATTATCGTGTTGTTCGGTTGGGAGCGGGGCGGTGCAGCAGGTCGAGTCATCATCAGATCGGGCGCACGTACGGCGGCGGGAAGGCAGCATCTCTCTGCCAGATCCGATCAGATCGATCGCGCGTGACCAGATGAGACTGACACTCTTCTTCCGCGGCCGCCGCATGGTGCATAGAGCAGAGCATCCACCACATGCTGTAGCATGCCACATCAATCAGCCGCTGATGCCTTCCGATTTCCCGAAGCTCCGAGCAGCACCATGCCGCGGCGGCCGGCACGACGACCGCTGCGTTGTTGGATCAGGGAGGCTCATGACTACGATCCAATCCGAAAGGAGGAAAGCGCGCACGACAAAGGACGCTATCTAGCCTCCTGCGGCGATATGTACGGCGCACTGCAAAGGACTCGAAGCGTTGGCCTGGCGCCTAGTTGTTTACTATTCTCCAGCTTCGTCTTCGTCAGGCTGCGCACAGCAACGGCAGGTGGCGTCTCACTGCTCCACCGCGTGGCGGGCGACGGCGGCGCACAGCCGCTCTCGTGCTCCAGCCAGGCTGCTGCTGTGGCCCACCATGCGCTAGCACGGACCGTACCGGGTGGGATGGGCCTATGAAAAGCCCGTATGGAGGACTCGTTTCACAAAAGGAGCGTGGGCCATAAATAGGCCGGCCTAACTGTTTTGATGCACAGGCGGGCGCCCAATAAGTGGAGAAATTTCCTGATCTACTTCGGTTTTGTTTACCATTCTCTGGGCCACACTTAAATTGCCAGAAAAGCGAGGATTTTTTTCTTCTCGCTTATCGATTTTCGTAGTTCAAATCTGTGAGCGGCGGCCACAGGAAGCAAGAATTCACGAAAATAAGCAAAGCGTTTGGTGAGATTATAGCTTATTTTTACCGGTAAGCCGCTTATAAGCGGAAACAAACAGAGCCTTTGTCGGGCAATATAAATGTCAACCTGCAAACAAATGTTTAATTTTGCTACTAAAGCTGGGGTGTACTTGTCATGAAATTTCTTATTACCCGTTGACAACCCTCTGCATCACACTTGTTGTTGATAACCCTCTTATTGTGTAGGGGATTAGAAATGGATCGCAAGTCTGTGTACAACGGATGCACAGTACGAGTCTTTCTTCCTTTGAAAAAATTACAGGGGGTGGGACTGGGAGGGGGAGAAGTTCCTTGGAACTTGCTTGTCTGGCCGATTAGAGGAGCCACAAGCAGAGGTCATGTTCATGACCGTGGAAGGAAACAAATGAAAGGCCCCACGGCGGCCGATGCACGTACGTAATCCCTGCACCTAATCCTTTGTCGTGTCGGTTGACCTGTAATTGCAAGTCAAGTAGAGATGAGAGCAGAGAGAGTGCGTTGCATTTAGACGGGCTGGTGGAGCACTCGTATGTCTTGTGTGGTGTGGCATAGTAATCCTTTGTAGTATGGAGTACGCGTGTGAAGTCGTGGTGAACGCGGTGGCGTCCGATATCGTGGGCCTCATAATCTCCAGCGCGGTGGACTATTTGCTTCGTTGGTCGTCTGCCGGCGGCGCCCGGGACGCGCGCCGGCAGCATGTGGAGCAGCTGCTGTACAGCATCGGCAGCGCGGCCGCGGAGGCCGAGGGGAGGTGCATCACCAACCTTGAGCTCCTCGCCCAACTCAAGGCGCTCAACGACGCCAGGTACCGCGCCCGCTTCGCGCTCGAGTTCACCGAAATCGACGACGTCCTCGAGAACGCCGCCGCCGCCGACGACGACGGCGACGACGACGCGGGGGACGACTCCGTGGTGACTACTAGGACGCGCAAGCGCAAGTTCGCGCTCTGCTCGACGTTCACTCGTGGCCGCCTCATCAGGAGGTTGTTGATACGGGGAGGCGGCAGCGGCGATGACGGTGCGGCGACGGAGAAGAGGTTGGTGGACATCGTCGAGGAGATGGAGGCCCTGACAAGGAACTGCATGCGAGAGTCTTTCATCCTTCTGGTGCAAGGGTACCCTCGACGGACCGAGGTGCCCCGGCCGCTGACCACGACGCTGTTCATGGACCGCTGCGTGTTCGGGCGCCACGTGGAGAAGGAGCGCATCGTCACCTTCCTGCTGCAACCCCCGCGCCCGGGTCCGCCGGCCTGAGCGCGCTCGCGGTGTGCGGCGCTTGGGGCGTCGGCAAGACGACGCTTGTGAAGCACGTGTGCGACGACGAGCGCGTGCGCGGCCACTTCGCGCGCGTGGAGTGGTTCTCAACTGGGCAGGTGCTGCGTGCGGGCGAGCTCTCCGACTCCGACACCAGCTGGAGGACTGGCTGGCTGGAGTACTTGGCCGGTGTGCGACGCATCCTCGATGAGCCGCGATTCGGGGCGGTGGGCCGGTCCCTGCTTGTATTCGACCACGTGCTGCCCGTGGACGTCGAGGAGTCAGCCTGGCCCGCGCTACTGGCGACCAGCGCGCTCGCCCACGCCCGCAACGGGAGCAAGCTCATCTTCACCTGCGAAAGCACTGACCGCGCCCGGATTCTTGGGACAGCGGATCCGGTGGTTCTGCGCCCGCTGCCGGAGGAGGAATATTGGTATTACTTCAAGGCATTCGCGTTCGCCGGCGTGGACCCGCGAGACCACCACCCACGGATGGCGGCGGTGGGGAGGGACATTTGCCACCACCTGGAGGGCACGTTCCTCGACGCGCGGGTGCTCGGCCCATTGCTCCGCGTCAACTTCAACCTCAGCTTCTGGCGCAGGGTCCTTGCTACTACCATCGGCGTCAAGCGGCACCTCGCCATCATCGATGTCCTGCTCAACCTCCTGCCCATCACGACCGGGATGCACTTGTACAGCTTCGGCCGAACCCACACACCGATGAAGGTCACCCTGCAGGACATGATCAGCACGTCAGGTCCCTCTTCTTCTTCTACCTCTCGGACTTCTTGCCTTGGCCACCATGATGATACGGAGAAATACTTCACCATCCACCTCTACAAGGAAACACTGTACATGGATCACTGGAACAGCATCACCTTCCTATTAGATAATGATGGAAAGTTTCCGACCTCTCCTTAGCGCACAGCCTCATTTTTATTTTGTTTTGATTATTACATAAAAGCTAGTCAGTGCGGACACTGACCAAATGTAACACGGAACATATTAAGGTGGTTGGATTGATCTATTATTATTAGAGCCTACTAGTTAGTTGGATCGAACACTCTAAATGTGATTTCAAAAATTCTTAACTACTGACAAGTATTAGGGGTAGAATCGTACTTAGACAACATATAGTAATTAGTTTTAGTCAAACTACTCCTGTTTATTAGTAGTAAATGTGTTCAGTAGAATTATGGTTAATCTCATATCATCGACTTAACCATTTGAGGGCTCCACTACTTAGAATAGAGGCCTGAAATAACAGGCGATTTGCCACCGTAATAACAGCCAAAACGATCGATACTACATGGATGTTGTTACAGCTGTCCAATTTCAGTGTCGGCAAGGACCGGCGGTTATTGCAGTGCACCACTGCAATATTGAGTGGACTGACGTCATGCCGCTCGATATTGCAGTGGCACACCGCAATAACGACTAGCTGACATCACCTAAGCCGATATTGCAGTGGTATTTCTAGTTAGCATACTAATTCTGTTTTATTTTAAATTCTAGGTCACAAATTCAAATTAATTCACAAACAGTAAATTCACGTACATAAGTCATTTATCATATCTTTTGCTATGATTTATCTTATCATTTAAGAAACTTGTATTGTAACTTATAACTTTACACATTTAAATTAATATTTTAAATAAGATGAATGGTCAAACGTAACTGAAAGTAAAACATTACATGATATATATAAAAACCTAATATAACACCGACGTTTGTGCCATCTTCATTGATCTATGCAGGCTCTTTCCTACTCGTTTCTGTATTTCATATGGCTGATGCAACTAGGTCTGCGCGTGGTTATCATAGAAAAAAGTACTGCTTGCGATGAATACCCGCGTCACCGCGTGGATGTTCTGTGCAGTACGAATGCACTCAGGTAAAAAAAACACAAAAGCTCGAATGCACTCTACTAGAAAGCGAAGCATAATGTCCAAAAACAAGTTACATTATGCGTGTTCCCTTTTAAAAAAAATCATAGTAGGAGAAATTTCTGGGACCTCTGATTGCTTCTCGGGCAATAATGTGACCTGCAAAGGAATGTGGCCTTGGGATGATTAAAATAAGATTAGCCAGGTCATAGATTATGCTCACGCCCATCCAAAGAAACAAATAGAAAGGCCCCGCGTCCGCGCTGCTGCACCTAATCCAAGCCTCCGCGTCAATTATCAAAAAGAAAAAGAAAGAAAGAAAGAAAAAAAGGCCTCCGCGTCCCCGTACCTAATGCCGGAGCAGTGGGCGGCGTAATGGCGGAGTGGTTGGAGGGGACATGCCATATCGGTCCTTCCTTGTCGGGCGCATTGATGACGTGTCCGAGGTCGAGGTCGTAGGCGTGCTCCGTTGAGCTTCGAGTTTGTTGGTGGAGGTCGTGCGGGACGGAGGGCAGCTCGAGACCGGCCCCAAGCTCCACCTGTCGATGGATAAAACGGGAGGGGTCGTACCGTCGTACGTCGGACGATGATGGCTAAGCCCCGAGCCTATGGTCCACGCCAACTTCGTCGGGCTACGGGGATGGCACGTCCCATCGGCGTGACTCGACGGGAGCAAGTAGCGGTTACGGGAGGGATGGAACGTGAGTAAGCGTCAATGATTGCCGAGGGAGCGCCCACGTGGTTGCCCACGCGAGCGGGTAATGCGGGCGGCGGTCGAGCTCGGAGGTCGCGCGAGGCGGGATCCTCCCGAGTGAGGGGCGCAAGGTCGTGCGGGTCGGGGCTCCCCGGGCTTGGCCGTCGAGGTCGAGCCTTTCCTTGCGCAACCCGTTTCTTCGTGAAGGCCGCACGGGTGTGGGCCCGATTGCGACCGGTGGTCCGGCCCCATGTTTTTGGGAGCTAATCCTTGGTTAAGTAGGTTTAGACGGTGCCATGTGGCATCGCTAATCTCCCCCCCTCCACAAATATCATCTCGTGACTCGATAATAGAGTATGTCCTGTCACGTTCTCCTTTTCCATAGCTATTTTTCAAAGCGGTCAGCCACTAGGAGCACGCTCTCATCGATGCATCCACACTTCTCTCTTTGAATCTTGATCATTGCGATGTCATCGACCTCGCCCACCATTAACATGCTATAAGTAGCCTATAACTATATCCTAGTTGTATGTTGTTGTTCGAGCGAGTCGAGAAAGTGGGTTGCACATAGAAAAAAATATTTTATACAAGTATGTATTATATGACCCGGTTCACTACTTCGTCACAACGTACAATTTAGATGTGAGAGAAATCCCTGCTTCATTTCAATCCACATAACTAAATTAGGACTAAAATGCTGATAAAAGGTGTAAAATGAACTGTTTTATCGAATAGGAGGGATAAAACAAACCAAATGATAGTTTAGAGGGTTATACTGGACTTCGGTCATACTTGGAGGGAGTAAAGTGAACTTTATCCTATTTTAAATAAGATGAATGGTTAAACACCACGAAAAGTAAAACATTGCATGATCTATATAAAAACCTAATATAACACCGACATTTGTGCCATCTTTCCTACTTGTTTTTGTATTTTATACGGCTGATGCAACAAAGCCCGCGTGTGGTTATCATAAAAAAGGTACTGTTTGCAATGAATACCCGCGTCACTGCCATAGTTATTGCTACGGTGGCTAGATTCGGTTTTTAGCAAAAACCGATCATACGAAGAAATCGAACCGGACCGATAACTTCGATTTTCGTGAAAACAGCCCGGTTCAACGGTTTTGAAACGTATGGTCACCGTGTGGATGTTCCTGCAGATACGAATGCCCTCAAGTAAAAAGACACAAAAGCTCGAATACACTCTACCGGAAGGCGAAGCATAATTTATTGCATAAGATTAAAAACCAAAAACAAGTTTCATTATGCGTGTTCCCTTTAAAAAAAAATCATAGTAGGAAAAACTTCGGGACCTGATTGCTTCTCGGACAATAATGTGATCTGCAAAGGAATGTGTCGGTGTGTGAGTACACCTCCAAATGGGGGCCTGTCAAGGCTCCCTTGGGATAGGTTCGGGGAAGAACGGATTTGCTCGCGCGTTAGCGTAGATGATTGAAGTGAGTAAGAACACCGAGAGTTATCCGAGGTTCGGGCCGCACCGGGTGCGTAATACCCTACGTCCTGCTAGTGTGTGTGTGTTTTTCGAGAGGTCTCCCTTTTACACTGGGGTCTCCCTCCTTTTATAGGATAAGGAGAAGATCACCGTACAAGTACCGGGGATACCCGGACACCCGGTGGGGGTCCGGTCCTTCTTGAGATTTCCCGACACGATCCCGACTAAATCCGTTGCGGTCTCTCCTCCTCGGTTCGCGCTCCGAGTCTCTCCCATCCTATTGGTCGAGAGCACTCCCGGCACCGTAGCCGCGCGGCTTCCCGAGACGCGGCGCACGGGGAAGACGCGCGCACGTCCTGTCGGGCTGCGGCGTCGCCACGAGCACTCGAGTGCCGCATTAACTCCGGGTGGTTGGAGGTTGGGAGTTGCCTTGGGCCTCCCTC
The DNA here is from genome assembly GCA_031894775.1 of Chloris gayana. NCBI lineage: Eukaryota > Viridiplantae > Streptophyta > Magnoliopsida > Poales > Poaceae > Chloris > Chloris gayana. The sequence continues at coordinate 58,885 of JAUNZO010000004.1, forward strand.
CCTTTCCCTTCTCCCGTAAGCCACCGGTGGTGAGAGAGAAGATTCCCTTACATGCATGCAAGGATTTTGTCTTCTAGCTTTTGGCTTTGGCATCTCGCGGATCTTCTGCGGCTTGCGCTTAGGTAGTAGGCGGTGTGGGGGCCCCGATCCCGGTACACCGACAGGAGCCCCGAGCTCATTGCCGGACGCCGAGGTGGTTGGCGATGAGGTCAACTTGTCCCCGCCGTAGTCGTCATGTCTTCTTTGCTCGATCATCTATGTGGGAAATACTTAGGCACAATCACAAGAGTTTCGAAGCTGGGGTGTCCCCGAACCACACCGGTGCCACGTGCGCCTTGACTTGACCGAACCGGTAGTCGGCCCGTCGGGTTAGACCGGGTACCATAATCTCATTGCGCAGGGCGCAAGATTTCGGTCCCCGGGGTCTCGCCCTTTGACGAGGCTCGACGCGGTGGCCTCGTCTCGGTGCACGAGACGACCAGGGCGTGCGCAGGGGTCATCCCCACTTCAAGAACCCTTCCAACTGTACCATAGTTTTTCGACATTTATGATCGGTCGGTGAGGTGGCCGGAGGTGAGGCCAAACCGTCTCCGTTGTATCCGGGTAGTCGGAGCCACGCCCGAGTAGCCGCCGTCGTCGCCGGGTCGTCGGAGACGTCGTCCGGGTAGTCGGAGACGTGCTCGCCGGAGTAGTCGCCGGAGACGTCGCCCGGGTAGTCGGAGACGCGCTCGCCGGAGTAGTCGCCGGAGACGTCGTCCGGGTAGTCGGAGACGTCGTCCGGGTAGTCGGAGACGCGCTCGCCGGAGTAGTCGGAGACGTCGCCGGGGAGTCGGAGACGCCATCCGGGTAGTCGGGGACGCGCTCGCCGGAGTAGTCGCCGGAGTAGTCGCCGGAGACGTCGCCGGGTAGTCGGAGACGTCGTCCGGGTAGTCGGAGACGCGCTCGCCGGAGTAGTCGGAGACGTCGCCCGGGTAGTCGGAGACGCGCTCGCCGGAGTAGTCGGAGACGTCGCCCGCCGGAGTAGTCGGAGACGTCGCCCGAGTAGTCGGAGACACGCTCGGGTCTTCCGCATGCTATCCGGGGACCTGCTGCTCGCCCCGGGTAGCCGCAACCGTCGACACGGCGTGCCCGGTGTCGTCGTGGACGCGCTTCCGAGCGCCATCGCCGCTACCGCGGGTGATAGGAGCCCCGAGCGTCGCCGAGTCGCGATCGCCGCACAAGCTCGAGCGAGACGCGCGGGAAGGAGCCAGCTCCACTGCTGCTCGGCTCCCTTGCTGCACAAAGGAGTGGGCAGGGCGTGTCTCGCGGAGTCAAGGATTCCACCCAACGTTCATAGCAAGAACAAACAGAGTGAGGTTAGCTTAATCAAAGGCAAAGCAATACGAGCGAGAAAGGGAAAAACAGAGTTTTCCAAATCGAAGAAAAGCAAGATCTACAACGAAGAAAGGGGAAAACAAAGCCTCTCGCCCCCTTCCGGCGCGCCAAATGTCGGTGTGTGAGTACACCTCCAAATGGGGGCCTGTCAAGGCTCCCTTGGGATAGGTTCGGGGAAGAACGGATTTGCTCGCGCGTTAGCGTAGATGATTGAAGTGAGTAAGAACACCGAGAGTTATCCAGGTTCGGGCCGCACTGGGTGCGTAATACCCTACGTCCTGCTAGTGTGTGTGTGTTTTTCGGAGGTCCTCCTTTTACACCGGGGTCTCCCTCCTTTTATAGGATAAGGAGAAGATCACCGTACAAGTACCCGGGGTACCCGACACCCGGTGGGGGTCCGGTCCTTCTTGAGATTTCCCGACACGATCCCGACTAAATCCGTTACGGTCTCTCCTCCTCGGTTCGCGCTCCGAGTCTCTCCCATCCTATTGGTCGAGAGCACTCCGACACCGTAGCCGCGCGGCTTCCCGAGACGCGGCGCACGGGGAAGACGCGCGCACGTCCTGTCGGGCTGCGGCGTCGCCACGAGCACTCGAGTGCCGCATTAACTCCGGGTGGTTGGAGGTTGTGAGTTGCCTTGGGCCTCCCTCCCTTTCCCTTCTCGTAAGCCACCAGTGGTGAGAGAGAGAAGATTCCCTGCATGCATGCGAGGATTTTGTCTTCTAGCTTTTGGCTTTGGCATCTCGCGGATCTTCTTCGGCTTGCGCTTAGGTAGTAGGCGGTGTGGGGGCCCCGATCCCAGTACACCGACAGAATGTGGCCTTGGGATGATTAAAATAAGATTAGCCAGGTCATAGATTATGCTCACGCCCATCCAAAGAAACAAATAGAAAGGCCCCGCGTCCGCGCTGCTGCACCTAATCCAAGCCTCCGCGTCAATTATCAAAAAATAAAAAAAGCCTCCGCGTCCGCTGCCGCACCTAATGCCCCTTTGTCGTTGACTGGCAGGTGAAGTCGTCTCCGCACCTAAGCGAGGGCAAAAAATGCGTTGTTCAGACGGCCGGCCGGGGCAGGTAGTATATCTGAGGACCATGAGTCACCTTGTGTGATCGCTGCTACTCGCATGTCTATAAAGTTTAGCGCCTAGCTAGAGCGAGGGAGTGCCCATTGTCTAAGTTAGTACTACCTGCGGATCATTTCACGATGAGTGTTGTGGTCTCTACGGTGGTGTCCGAGATTGTTAGCCGGGTATTCTCCTTCGTGATCGACAACTTCCCGTGGCCCAGCGACCGGGAGGCACACCGGCAGCGACTGACGAGGCTGCTGGGCTATGTCGGCAGCATGGTGGAGGAGGCCGAGGGGCGGGACATCACCAACCTGCAGCTCCTCGCCCAACTCAAGGTGGTCACCGAAGCCATGTACCGCGGCCGCTTCGCACTCGAGTTCGCTGAACTCGAGGACGTCGTCAAGAACAACGCCGTAGTCGGCGACGACGACGCGGTGGCCACGGCGGGCAACCTCTTGTTGGCGCTCTGCTCACCGTCTAACGACGCCGCGGAGCCCGCCCGCATCAAGAAGGAAACGAGCCTGGCTTCTGTTGTCGGGGAGCTGGAGGCCTTGAGGAGCGACTACATGCGGGACTTCATCCAGCTGGTGCAGGGGTACTCTCGGCGGACGAATAAGGTGCCATGGCCGGTGACCACGACATTGTTCATGGACCGGTGCGTGTTCGGGCGCCACGTGGAGACAGAGCGCGTTGTCGCCTTCCTATTGCAGCCCGCGCCGCCCAACACGGGCCTGAGCGTGCTCGTGGTGGCGGGCGAGAACAAGGTCGGAAAGACCACGCTGGTGAAGCACGTGTGGCACGACGAGCGCGTGCGCAGTCATTTCGAGCGTGTCTTGTGGTTCGACACGTCGGACGTGCTGAAACAGGGTGGGCGGCCCGGGCAGGACTCATGGGAGAGCGGCTGCCCAGAGTACCTCGCGGGCCTGCGCCGCATCCTCGCGGCACCGCAGTGGGAGGGCTTGCCGTGGGGCCGGTCCCTCCTCGTGTTCGACGATGCCTGGCCCGTCGACGAGCAGGCTTGGGCCGCGCTTCTGGCATCCACGAGCAAGCTCCTCGACGGGAGCAAGCTCCTCTTCACCTGCCGCAACACCAACCTCGCCCGGATTCTCGGGACGGTGGAGCCGGTGGTGCTCCGCCCACTGCCCGAGGAGGAGTACTGGTACTACTTCAAGGCCTTCGCGTTCGGTAGCACAGATCCGCGAGACTACCCGCGAATGGCGGTGGTTGCAAGGGACATCTGCCACCACCTGAAGAGCTCGTTCGCGGGGGCGCAGGTGATCGGCGCGCTGCTCCGGTCAGACTTCGATGCCCGGTCCTGGCGTAGGGTTGAGGCCGCCGTCGTCAAGTGGCAGCGCCCGAGCCGCCACTACCCGGTCCACGTCCACATCCTGTTGGACCTCGACATGCCAAGGTCAAGGTACGGACGCCACGCCGGCAGTAGCAGGTTCACCCTACAGGACCGGCTCCGCTCATTAGCTGGCGAATTTTTATTCAACATCTAGACGTTTTTATCACGCCATATTGTATGGTGTGATTCCCGAATAAATCACGTCGACCGCCACGTCGAAACGGGCGTAGACGAGATTGACCGGAATCACGCCATACGGAATGTCGTGATTGGGCTATTAATCACGCCAAAACATCTGGCGTGGTAGGGACTTATGTAATTTTCACACGAAGCGGACGGGATCGAGTACAACTAAATCACGCCATATTGCTTGGCGTGATTGAGAAGGAATCACGCCAAGTCATATGCCGTGATTCACTCTCCTCTCTTTTAAATGTCGCTTTCATGTGACATCATCAAGTTGTATTTTTTAAAAAAAGCTATAGACACTGCATACGATGTCCGATATGAATTTCGTTTTCACCATTGTGTTCTATGCGACGAGACGAACAAAACTAGATCCCACTTGCATATGTTTCAAAATCAAAAAATTTATATCTTAAATTTCAATATATGTTTAGTAGTAATTTAGGGTCTTAAAAAATATTCGAAACATATGCAAGTAAGATCTAGTTTTGTTCGTCTTGTCGCGTAGAACACAATGGTGAAAACAGAATTCAAATCGGACATCATATGTAGTGTCTACAACTTTTTTAAAAAATATAACTCGATGATGTCAGCTGACATCAATCGAAAGCGACACTTAAGAGAGAAGAGTGAATCACGCCATATGACTTGGCGTGATTCTTTCTCAATCACGCCAAGTAATATGGCGTGATTCAGTTGTGCTTCGGTTCCGTCCGCGTTGTACTGAAAATTACTTAAGTCCATATCACGCGCAGATGGTTTGGCGTGATTGATAACTCAATCACGCCATACAGATTGGCGTGATTCGGTCAACCTCGATCCGATGTGGCGATCGACGCTGACGTGGACACAATCACGCCATTTCATGTGGCGTGATTTATTCGAGAATCACGCCATATAATATAGCGTGACAAAAACGTTTAGATCTTAAAAATTTAGTTTGAGGTGGTTTGTTTTTAAAATTTTAGATTAATAATGATTATTTTAAAATAAAAATTCTTAGCTGGCCAAAAGTTAAAAAATCCATGCCTGCCTTGGGTCGTGCTACATTCAATCCTTTCTCGTTCTGATAGCACTGATACTTACAGTCGTCTTTTATCCTCTTTTATTATTGAGTCTATATTAGAGACTGGGTCGCGCTAGTGCGCATTTTCTCTATTATTTAAACTTAATCAACTCAAACCAGTGTAAATCCTTATTCTCGTAAAAAAATAGCCTTGCATTAAAGTACATTTTTAAGGAATGGAAATAAGTTTCAATACTATATTTGTTATCATATTTTTATCCATTTTCACAGTTTATTTAGTGTTGACATGCTAAGCGCTGCGAGCAGATACGCTTAGCATCTATGGATTGAAATCCCGGATCTGTAACGGGAAAAAATCCCGACGAAACCGGTCCGGAATCCCGGTCATTCCGGACGAAATCCCGGATTGCTACAGCATCCAGGTCCGGTTTCGTCTGGAATCCCGAATCCTGGCCGTCCGGTCCGGACCGGGAAATCCGGAATCCGTGGAATCCGGCCGGATTCCGACCGGGATTTCAATCCATGAATAGCATCCCGATCAAAACAAGCACTGAGTAGGAAAACAAAGTAAAGCATAAAAGTAACCATTCTCTTTATAGCGACATTAACTCAAAGATTACACGTGCCTTTGAGGCCACTACATTCTCGCCACGGCGACACAAGAGTTAGGCGCCCGCCCGCGGCGAGTATGTTTCCGTAAGCTTCACGCGCACGCCCGTCACCCGTGCGTGTCATGCCATGCCACGTCAGCCCAGCATGACCAATCAATCAGTGGGCAGAACTGCCACATGAAGCACAGAAGGTCTGTACACAAACTTTTGCCTTTCGAACACTCCTACACCGCTACACCTGACCAACGCATATCCATTCCTGATTATCTGATCAATGAAGAAAGAACCATTTTAGTATAGTCCACCCTATGTTCTTAGATCAGTTTCATTAGCTTTTTAGGTTGTTTAATTCTGTTTTTGTAAAGTCATTGCTAGAAGCTACCATGCTAATTGGAAAGAAGGTATACACTTTTCTAGTTACTTTGGAGTTTGGAGTAAGAGTGAAATGCACCATGGGTCCCTAAACTATTTAGGAAAGGTCATCTAGGTCTACAAACTCTAAAAGTGATTATCTAGGTCCTTAAACTATTCCTGAATGATCATCTAGGTCCATAAATTTTATATTGATCCTCTTAAGTCTATGATCTATTAATAGTGTGTCAATCATGTCCAAATTGTATTGCCTAACCACCCTCCATACACGTTACCGCCGTCACATAACTGCTCTCCACGCGAACGCCATTGAGCCTACTCAATGACGCTAGCTAGCAGCAGGTTTGCTCTGCCCATCGCAGTCTCACCCTCCGACCCGATCTCGCTCTTCCCATCGTGGTCTCGTATTTCCATGTTCGTTAGTCGTTATCGACATCGACGACATGCCAATTATCCACTACAACAACCTACACTATGTGTTGCATCTTTAGCATGTGGCGTGTCATGTTACTCGTCACAGCGGGCACAAGCCACGATGGGGAGGCAAGGTCGGATAGGAGGGCGATACCGCGATGGGCAGAGCACACCAGTTCCTAGCTAGCATCGTTAGGTAGGCTTGACGGCGCTTACATATATCAGTTGTGCGGCAACGTACGTGGAGAGTAGTTGGATGGTGGCATTGTGCATTGAGAGTGGTTGGACGACATTGTTATAGATCTAATTGACAATATACTAATAGATTGTGGACCTAGGGGATTACTATAAAGTTTATGGACCTAAATGACCATCCAATAATAGATTAGGGACTCAAGTGGTCACTTTAAGAGTTCATGGACCTAAATGATCATTCCAAAATAGTTTAGGGACATGTGGTGCATTTCACTCTTGGAGTAAATATTGGCATACACATTGGATAGGGGCTACAAAACAGGACGCTAGAACAAAAAACAATCTTTTAATTTGAATATTAAAAGGAATCATCATCAGTGATAGAAATTACCACATCAATTAGATCTTGAAACACTAGTATACATATATGAGTATTCACCTCTATGAAGATAAGCACATGTATCCTACACCTATGAATGCCTCAAAGAGATTTGGTTGATTGATCTTGAAACTGAAGAAACCACTATAGGTGTCTCCATGTCGATAGACAAAAAAAAAATGAATAATCATAAATACAACAATAAGGAACCTCAAACCATCTAGCTGAGCAGTTACTAGAAGCAACTAGTATAACATTTCGTCTTCGTTGATTATTGGGAGCTTTCTTTGCTGTTACTGTTTTGCATACAGCGGCAGATGCAACGAAGATAGCGTGTGCTTGCCATGAAATCTCTTATTACCTGTGCTGTGGAGGATCCTCCCGCAACGAAGATAATGTGAAGCTGCACATGAATGTTTAATTTGGCTACCGAAGTTGACGTGTGTGCCTGCGATGAAATTTCTTAGTGGGTAACCTGGATCACTTGTTGTCCACCCAGGACTAGTGCGCTCCACGTGAAGCGCCTCTTAATTTACTGTGCAAGATTACAAAATGGAATAAAAGGGTACAAACGATACAGTACGAGTCTTTGTTCCCTTTCAAGAAAGTTTCAGGGCAGGGGAGAGAAATTTCTAGGATCGTGGCTGTTGGGCCCAATCCCTGCACCAACCTTTGTCGTGTTGGTTGACCTGCAAGTCCAGCAGTCTCCGCACGCACCCAAAAGCGATCCAAAAGCGAGGGCAGAGAGTGGGCAACATGCGTTGTTATTTTAGACGGGCCGGGCGCCGGAGCAGTGTCTCCTTCTCTCGTCGATACAGTTAAAACGCCTCTGGGGGCTGGTGGAGTGATACACACACCATTGTTGAGGTGCGGAAGAGTATGGAGTACGTGTTGGACGTTGCGGTCAACGCGGTGGCGTCCGATGTTGCTGGCCGGATAATCTCCCGCGCGATCGACAGCTTCCTTGGTCCGTCGTCGGCGCCCGGGACGCGCACCGGTTGCATCTGAAGCTGCTGCTGGACAGCATCGACAGCGCGGTTGAGGAGGCCAAAGGTCGGTACATCACCGACAACCCGAAGCTCCTCGCCCAGCTACAGGCACTCAACGACGCCAAGTACCGCGCTCGAGTTCGCCCAACTCGACGACATCGCCAAGCAAGCCTCCGTGATCGGCGAAGACGATGCGCCGGACGTAACCGCCGGCACGGGAAAGCGCTCGTTGGCGCTCTGCTCGACGCTCAAAGCGGCGAAGCGTGCCCGCCTCACGATCACGAGCCGCTTGATCCGAAGAGGCGGTGACGGCGATGGCGCGATGACGGAGAAGAGGTTGGCCGCCGCCGTCGGAGAGCTGGAGGCCCTGACGCGGTACTGCATACGGAACTTCATCCTGCTGGTGCAGGGGTACCCCCGGCGGCGGAGTGAGGTGCCCCGGCCGGTGACCACGACGCTGTACATGGAGAAGGAGCGCATCGTTAGCTTCCTTCTGCGCAGGGCCACCGGGCTGAGCTCGCTCGCTGTGTGCGGCGCACATTGGGTCGGCAAGAGGACGCTGGTGAAGCACGCTTGTGACGACCAACGCTTGCGCGGCCACTTCGCGCGCGTCGAGTGGTTTGACAGAGAGAACCTCGCTGGCGTGCTCCGCGTCCTCAACCACCCGCGATTCGGGCCGATGGGCCGGTCCCTACTTGTGTTCCAGGACACGCTGCCCAACGGCGACGAGGAGGCAGCCTGGGCCTCGCTGCTGGCGACGAGCAAGCTCCCCGAGGGGAGCAAGCTCCTCTTCACGTGCTGGGACGGCACCAACATCGCGCCAAAAATCGGGACGGTGGAGTCGGTGGTGCTCCGCCCCCTGCAGGAGGAGGAGTACTGGTACTACTTCAAGGCCTTCGCGTTCGCCGATGCAGACACGCGGGACCACCCGCGGATGGCGGCGGTTGGGAGGGACATCTGCCACCACCTGGGCCGCACGTTTCTCGACTCGCGGGTGCTCGGCCCATTGCTCCGGGTCAACTTCAACATCAAATTCTGGCGCAGGGTGCTGGCCGTGATGAGCTGCCACGACTATCCTGTCAGCATCGGTGTCCTGCAAAATCTCATGGGCACAAGGCCCGGGATGAGCTTGTACTGCTTAGGCCCAACCCAGACCGTGCCCGAGCTCACCCTACAGGACGTGCTCAGCTCGTCAGGTCCCTCTTGCCTTGGCGGTCGTGATTCGAAGGAATACTTCACCATCCACCTCTTCAAGGACACACTGTACACAGATTGCTGGTATGGCACCAAAGTCTGGAGTACTAAAAGAAAAGCACCTATACCTAACAAAATTAAGTAAATACCCAAAATTGTAGTCATTTTATTTCTATCTTTCCATACGTAACCAAAGAATGGAAAGAGTCTTCAGGTCCAGCAGCGCGTGATAAATTCCACCGAAGCCTAAGACTACATAGGAAATTAAGTGAAGTACTCCAGATACAAAGTATGGAAAAGTATCTAGAACTTCTCCCCCGGTCCTACTCCCCAACCTAGAGTAGCTAAGTGCGGAAGTAAAATCAATCATTGTTCATACATGGGCTTTTATGGTAAGAGACTATGGTCCAACTACTAGATACAACAATCTACTAGATCGTGTCCTTAGACACCGCGATGCAATCATATCCCACCTTAACTGGGTATGTATATTTCTAGGTTTTCACGGTTTTAGCATGTACATTCATAATGATACCATGAGTGCTTTAAGCCGTCCTCAAGATATGTTTTCAGATCAATGTGTCATTGGCTCAAGAGAAGTTCTTATTGAAGTTCAATATGAATCTTTTGAGACTTATTATGAGATTTATGCCCACTATCTAATAATCGGAAATAATAAAAGAATCCTATTATGTATACATTCGAACCACTCTTGGTCATATTTCTTTTTATAGAGAAAGAAAGGAAGTCATACAAAGATTTAGTCGGGCCTATTCTCACAATTGAATCTTCAGGCCAGAAATTTGCTCATAAAGATACAATAGAAGCTTAACATTCCTTGCCTTTTCTAGGTCATATTCTAGGCACATAATGGTATCATCAACTTCATATTGCAGGATAGCCACACCATTAGGAATTATATTCTCTACTAGCTCAGTAATTCATTTTGCATCTTATGGTAAGACAATCAGCCACCATGTTAAATAGAAGAGGCTCCAATGTGGTACCCCGCAGCCACCACGAGAGAGATGGTTAGGAAGAAGAGATTTGGAGGATCTTGTCTCACCTGAGCCCTCCATGTCCCAGCGAGCAACAAGGGCAAGGGCCTCGCCTCCATGAGAGGCGTCCGTGAGTTTCCTTTTGTTTTTTTTCATTCTGGATGGATGGAAGGAAAGCGATGAGCTACATATGGATGGGAGGACCTAATTGTAAGGATGTGGTTTGAAGTTTCGCGAAGGACCCAGATGCAAATAAGATTGGAGCATATCAAATAGATAATATTCCTCGAAACATGATCGAACGGTTGTATTCTTAGGATGACGTGGATAGGCTATTTTGTAAAGAAACCATGCCGCCGTTTTAGAATATAAGAGATTCACAAGCATCTTGATACATAATGTTTGTGATCCGAGGTCCGACCACTAGATAGCTAGCATAAAAAAATTATACTGCTATAGGTCTAACCCGAAAGTGCTACTCGTGTACAACTTAAATCATTGTAGGAATCAAACATCATCATTTGAGAACTTCAATTAGACACCCAACAACCATAACAACCATGAGGAGGAAATAACTCAATATATAATGCACATCAGTAGGGCAGAATTCCCAGGGCCTTGCCGTACTTGACAAGCCCATCATCGTACGTGGCATCCAGGTTCTTCACCTTGAACTCGAAGCCCTCCCTGACCAGCTTCGCGGAGGACAGACACACCGTGGGTTTCTCAAGGAGGTCATCTGACCTGCAAGGTGCAGGCATGTAGTAGCAGGTGTCACTGGAAGTCAGAGAAGTCAATTTTGTGCACCGAGAAAACAAGTGGACGGAAGATGTACTAGTATGTAGTAGCCATGGCGTACCCAACTGTGTTTATCACGTTGTACTGCGGGTACTTTCCTGCCAGGAACCTCGCCATCTCGACGACGGTCGTGTTGAACCCGCAGCAGATATACCTCTGTGACGCCGTCTCCGTCTCGGCGACGAACACCTGGGCGCGGCAGAGGTCGGCGAGGTCAACCACCGGCACACCGCCGAAGGCCTTCTCGATGCCCTTTAGCATTTTGAACGCAGCTTCATCACCGGATAGCAAGGAGAGGGCAGCAGGCAGCAGGCAGCACGCAGGTGTACACTTTGGACGCCGGCGACGCGCCGATGGTGAGCACAGGGCACAGGCTAACCAGATTGATGCTGGTCTCTCGCGCGAATTTCAAGGCTTCCTGCTCCATGAGCACCTTTGAAACCACGTATCCCTGTAACATCTAACAATGTTCATAAATTGTTATCGTCGTTGAATTTTTTTCATTATGTTTGACAATTCATCTTATTGAAAAGAATTTAAGAAATAATATCATACATTTTCCTGGAATGTGTTCTATGACTAACGAAATTGAAATATAGCTTATAACTTTTCATATTTGATTACATTTTTTTGAATAAGATGAATGTTCAGACATAACAAAAAAAGTTAATAACAATAACAATTTAGGAACGGAGGAAGTATAGAAGACCATAGAGCAATATTCGATCGGTTTTTCATCTCCGTAATAAATAAATAAATAAACATATAGTATCATGATCGAGCACGGGTGGAGAGAAGACAAGCGAACAGAAGTGTGTACATACCCAAAGTGGTGGCTTCTCGACGGTGACATACTCGAGGTCAGACCAGGAGTCCTCGTCCAGGACATGGCCGTGGCCCTCCAGGGGCCGGATGGAGACCGCGCCGGCTGAAGAGGTCAGGACCACGCGCCTCACCGTCCCAGCTCTCACGCACGACCTCATCACGTTGAGGATTCCTCGCAAAGAAGGCTCAATCTGCTCCTTCTGCCGTCATCATCAGTAGATCAATGGATCATCGTGAGTGGATGGAACTTCTTACGTACATGAAGAAGCATGCATGTTAGACTATCTAGGAAGTTCACCACGGGATTCTCTGACGTGAGGTTCACAGGGGCGGCGACGAGGAAGGCGTAGTCGCAGCCGGCCATGGCATCGTCGAAGCTGCCTTCCTCGTCCAAGTCGGCGCGGAGGACCTCCAAGGGTCCAAGCGCCTGCAAATCCTTGAGGTGACAGTTCTTTGCCATGTCATCTAACCACACAAACCAAGCTTCATCACACTTAAACTTATTTTGTCATCAACTAATTTGACAGAATCAATCGAGAGAGTGGTGAATAGCAAGAAATCATTGTCGAACCCGGGTTCCTGACGGTCGTCTTGACGGCGTAGCCCTTCTCCAGCAGCATCTTAACAAGCGCCGAGGCGATGTACCCGTTCCCTCCGGTCACGCACGCCGTCTTCTTCTCCTCCTCTCTCCCTGACGACATTTGGCAGCCGGTTGGTACGCGCCTCTCTCCACAAAGAAAGGAACGAGGGTATGTATGTTTTTCATTCCCTACAGGACCGGATCTTTTCTAGGCTTAGGACACTGGACAGGAGCTCGTTCGAAAGAGTTGTCAACCACTTTATCACTAGTGTTTGATACGAGTACTTGCTTGTCCGCAGTTAAGTGAACCACATATATCAACGTCAACTACAATACACATGACGTTGAGGGATGACTGACGATGATGCTTCACCAATGACCATGCGCTCTTGCTGCTAATACAATAGTTTTTGGTTCACTCGCAGTTGCCGACGACACACCGTCCTTATCCTCTGCTGGTTGCCACACACATTGGAGCCATGAGAATAGATGGCAACATTAATCCTTGGTAGAAGACGGGAAAAAAGACAAATTTTACATCCCAAAATACTCATCAAGTAGTGTTTGGCTTCATAGGTACGCTATTAATTAATTAATGAATTTACATTTTTCTATGATAAAACCCCAACATTGCTGAATCATTAAAGCATCAGCTGATTTTATAAATATAAATCATTAACTATTAATGATAATAATAATTCCATTTCATTTATAACAATAAAAATTAATAGTTGCTCTGCGTGCTCTGTGCATCCCCAGATTGGTAGCGACAAGAGGTTCACCTCGGGGTTCTTTGACGTGAGGTTCATCGGGGCGGCGATGAGGAAGGAGTAGTCGCAGCCGGCGATGGCATCGTCAAAGCTGCCTTCCTCGTCTAAGTCGGCGCGGAGGACCTCCAAGAGGCCAAGCACCTGCAAATCCTTGAGGTGGGCGTCCTTCGCCTTGTCACCTAATCACATACTCCCTCCGGTCTTAAATTGTTGATGTCGTTGACTCTTTTCATTATGTTTAATCGCTAGTCTTATTCAATATATTTTAAGAATTATAAAAAAATTTATTATAATTCATTTTATCATAAAGGAGGGTGAAACACGACTTATGGTTTTACATATTTGAGAAAATATTTTGAATAAGACGAATGGTCAAATATAACGAAAAAAAGTCAACGGTGTCAACAATTTAAAAATAGAGGAAATAATAAGCATCACTCTTAAACCACATGCTTTGTTTGTGATAAAATAGAATCATCGTGGAACCCGGGTTCCTGACGGTCGTCTTCTTCTTCTCCTCTCCCGGGACATTTTGCTGCCTGTTGGTACGTGCCTCTCTCCACAACGAAAGGAAGTAGGATTTGTTTTTCATTTCCCTAAAGGAGCGAACCTGTTTTAGGCTTGCAAGGCGAAGAATAGGCAACCACTTAATCACTGGTTTCACTGGTATATATGGATACTTGTTGTCTTGTACAAAATACTCTTTCATTCTGATTTTGTTGTCGTCGGCAACAACAAAAAAGAAAGGGACGAGTACCCTTGACGTTGAAGGATGATGGATGACGCTTCACCAATGACTGTTAATGGAATAGTCGTCGGTTCACGCGCAGACACACAGTCCGTATCCTCTCGTTGCCATGCAAACACAACAGTAAACATGAGAGAATAGATGGCCCGCTAACGTTGTATCCTTGTGGGACTGAACTGTGTATCGTTGCTTTAGTCATGTGCTTGAACCATGCATTTAGTGATTTTAGTATTCTCAACAAAGTTACATTTCAAAAGTACTCAATCTATGGTGAATAAATACTACTTTGTGTGCACATTTAATTCTTCTTTTGTTTGTGAACGAATAACACCTAGGGTGTGTTCGTTTCCTGTCCTCTAAAATTTAGCACTGTCACATCAAAGAGAATATTACTATTTATGAATATTTCGATCAATTTAATGACAAAACCCTTTTAACAGATTGATGCTAATTTTTAGATGAATCTAATGAGCTTAATTAATCTATGTTTTCTAAAGTGATACTACAGTAATCGTCTTCTATTCATGACTTAATTAACCTCATTAGTTTCGATCTCGTGAATTAATCTAGGGGCCTGCAATTTATTTTATAATTAAACTTTATTTAATACTCCTAAATAGTAAGATTATTTTTGATATGACAACTATAAAGTACCACAGGAAACTAACACACCCCTAGTATATATGATTATAGTAGAATATAAAATAAATGCGGCACGACATGCTTTATGAATGATTATTCCTTTCCTATCAATTGATCTGGCCTCTTGATTCTTGTTTTAGCGGTGGTTGAGAAGTCATTGCGTCTGTTCAATTCATTAAAAATAGGATAAAGTCATTTACTCCCTTAAAATATAGCTAAAGTTTGGATAGTCTCTTGAACTATTTTTTGGTTCAGTATAAATCAAAAATAGTCCAATTTGGTTCATTTTACCCTTTAATATAGTTTATCTTTTTTGTTTCTTCACACATAAGTGGAATCTTAAGGTAAAATTTTATAGGGTGTTAGCACATATTGTAAGACATTAAAAAATACATTATGATTTTTTTAGTTATATTTTGATAGAGAATGACATTTAATAGTATACTGATCCGTGTAATACCAAAATGTATGAACAATAATGACAAAAAATCATAATATAATTTCTGACATGTAATGTGATACCAACTAGCAACCTATGAAATATTGACTTAACACTCTACTTGTGCATGGAGAAACAAAAAAGATAAATTCTATTAAGGAGTAAATTGAACTAATAATACTGTATGGTGGATAAATTGAACAAAACAATAGTTTAGGGAGTTATCTAGACTTTGGCTATATTTGAGGGAAGTAAATTGAACTTTCTCCTTAAAAATATAATTGAAGGCTTCCATTTGACTAATCAACGGCCCCGCGCACTCTACCTCGCTCGATCCTTCTGCGGCACGCCAGAGCCACCTCCGGCGAGCGGCGAGACGTTCATCGTGGCCAAGGCCGCGCCGCTCCCATCCACTGTCTGCCCCTGCTTCGCAACGCGCATCGTGGTGAGGAGACTGACAAGGATTATCGTATGTCAATGACCCATGTCCCTGCAGACTGCAGAGCACGGCGCTCGGCCGGACGGCGAAACGCGCTGGTGTTGCTGCCCTCCCCTGCCTGTCGCTGCCGAATCGCATAGCCCGAATTCCATTGTGTAGGAGAACGCTTGCCCGGTGCGCTGAGGCCCGTGCTCCATCTCAACCGATTCCTCGGCATGTCTATGCGCCACCGCACTCATCCTCTTGCCAAACTGCAGTGCTCACTTCAGACCAGCCATTTGTTTAGATAAACGCAATGTTACATTATTCTGAGTCAGACAACACTGAAGTCCGTCTCTATTCCCTTCTGAAAGGCACGTTCAGGTTTTCGTTAGATGAAGTCCATGGCTAGAAATTTCCAAGGTACCAACATGTGAAAAAATAAGATAAACTCTCATCACACATATAGCCTATTGTTGTATTACATCCCTGTGCTTTTGTCCAGGTGCCTTCCCGTGCAACCTAGTTCAAAATCAAGTACTTTTGATAAACCTACAAAAAAGAGTTGTTGTATTATACACACCGAACAAACACATGGTTTGTAGATTCTTGGTAGGACAGACAAATTAGATAGAAAGATTAGGAAATGCATATATTTCATTGGAAATATTTCAATAAGCATAGGGGGCATGTGTCCACCCTAGTTTAATTATTAATTATGATTCAATATAAATAATGAATATCTGATTATGCTATTAAACATGTCAAATTAGTTGTAGATATGTCTTACAAATGTGTCAATCATAATTTGAAGTACAAAAATATCAAATTCTATCATTCTTAAATTCACATAATTTGATCTGAACTAATTAGTGCATACCAGGTTTTGTTTCAATTTAAGAGATCTGTGTAAAAGAACCCCACATATTCATTAGGATAAAGCATATCATACCTTACATTTAGGAGATATTAATCATGCAAACAACACCCGCTGACCAGAGCTGCTAGAAATGTCAAATTTTACATTTGGATGTGCCTCTACAATGTTATAGACTCTGCTGGAACGTTGACCATCAGTAATTGATGCTGTATCAGACAAAATAACAGTCACTGTGTTAAGGTTTGTTGCAGTTCTGACTATCACTTCAAATAGATCAATTTCATGATCTTCTCCTCCAAAACCTATAAGTTCCACTTCTTCAAGAACATGCTGAAATGTAAAGTGATCCAGCAAGTTATTAAGACGACGACAACGACAATCTTCTGTGAATGTTTGGCAATCATCATGGTTAGCCCCTGAAAAAAAAAGATGTAAAATTCATCATTGATACTTCATCGTAAGGGCCATCTGAACAATGCTATTCTTATATTAGGTAAAAGACAGAATAATTACCGCGTCAAGAAGGTGCACCTTAAGGCACCGTACAGAGGAATACACTTCAAGTAGATGCAGCACGATTGCTCCATAAGCATGCAGTGATAGTTTGAGTTTCAGATCTAGAATAGAAAGGTTGGCAACGTCGAAGAAAAACTTTGATTCATAATGCACATTTCCATGTCCCTGGGTTGAAAACCACAACAAAATAACTGTCATGTAGGAAACATCAATTCAGTCAGCCCAAGAGAGAATTAAGCAGACCTATTAATAGAAAACTCACCCAATCATATATGTACAAAGACATGTTGCTGGAGGGAGAGCAGTCTGGCAGCAGCCCAAAGGGCTCCGACGTCTTTAGCACCATGCGACAGGAGGCCCATATCCTACCAAAGCAAACATTTTGCATGCAGCTTTTCCATCGGCATGAAAGCTCCTCCACCTGTGGCACTGAGCTCATCACGTCGTAGTGCAACGAGGCATCAAACTCCAACTTCTTAAGCGTAGGCGCCACAATGTCGACATCATGCTGAAGCTCACCAAAAGAAACACGAATAAACAGCTCCTCAAGCAGTGGCAGGTCGATCTCGATGGGGTGGGGACAGGAATAAGAAAGTGAAAGCCGGCGCAAGGCAGAAAAATTATGAGGAAGGACCAGGCCACGTAGGTCGAAATAATCGGCGCAGGGGCCGAGTGAGAGGCTCCGAAGCTTGGGGAAATCAAAGGCCCGCGCCAGCGCGAAACGGACGCCATGGCCGCACAGGTCAAGCGCGATGGACTCGGCACGGTCCAGGCCTGGCAGCACGACGTTCCTGCCGCTCTGACATGCTTCAACGTGGACGATGAGATTCAACGGGTGCAGCCGCGCGGCGGCGCGGAGCCACGAGGAGATGCGGCCCGGAGAGACTGGCCGCCTGCCTTCGCCTTCGGCGGAGACGCGGAATTCAACGAGAGACGGCGGCGCGGGGATTTTGGAATCGATCTGACGGACCGCGGCGTGGAGAAGGTCCGGGTCGACGTCGCGGATGACGAACTCTGACAGGCGGGTCCAGACCTGGTTCCACCGCTTTGACAGCGCGCTGGTCCGAGCGGCGGAGCGGGCGCAGCCGAGGCCGGTAAGGATCTTGACAAGGAGGTCGTCAGACAGGTCGCTGATGCGGTCGACGCCGCCGATGAGGGTGCGGCGACGCACGGTACGGACGACCTGGCGGTCCCCGTTGCAGGAGCAGATCATCACGTCCCGACGGCAGCGGCGGCACGCGCTCGCCCCAACCATTTTTCCCTCGCTTGCGTGCTCCGACTATGGAAAAGGGTCAGCGATTCGATGGATCTCGCAGCAGCTAATCTCCTCTGCCCCGTAATCTCGCTGCGCGTTAGATTCGGCTCAGGATCAGGATCACGCTCCCCTACCAAAAAAAAAAAAAAACCGAAGTGTATGTTGGTGGGAATGAAAAACACATAAGTCTTGTATGTGGAGCCCAGATGGTAAAGCCCAAAGCCTCTACAACCCTTAATCAGGCCCATCAAATGTTAATACAACCGGCGGCAGCAAAAACTTAATGAAGTATTTTTGTTTTCGTATTTTATAGCATAGAACTCACTAACAACAAATAGAGAGGCTAAAGGCTGAGATAATACATGTTTTGCTTGCAAACGGGCAGAACTTGGAATCTGATTATAGTAATAATCTATTAAAATAAATGCAACACGCGAGATGCTTCGTGTGTGATCAGTGGATTGTGTATTGGTGTTGGTGGTCCTAATATGTTTTTTTAATCGAAAATGAGAACAGCAATGCTCTTCATTTAAGAAGAAAGCATGTTCAACAGCAAAAGAGCTGTTTTGTTGACATAAATTATGTTGGTGATCCGACTTCCCTGACCATGAGAACTGTAGCAAACTTTTTTTCTCATTACAAGAGGAGTAAGTATCAACGATGCAATGCAGAGACTGAAATATATAATATATTCTCTTTTCTAAAAAGTAGAGGAGGAAATTGTTTCAGTGTGGCAGAATTCCGAGGGCCTTGCCGTACTTGACAAGCCCGCCGTACATGTCGTCCAGTGTCTTAACTTTGAACTCGAATCCCTCTCTGACCAGCTTCGCGGACGATAAGTATACCCTCGGTTTCTCGAGGAGGTCGCCGAACCTTCAAGGTGTAAGCATTCACAACATCACTCTGAGTTTTATTACTCGTCAAAAGTTCAAAACACTGAGGGAGAGATTATTGTATTAGCCGTACATACCCATCTGTGTTCATGACGTTTACGTTGTACTGCGGGTACTTTTGTGATAGGAACCTTGCCATCTCGACGATCGTCGTGTGGAACCCGCAGCAGACGTACCTCCCAGACGCCGTCTCCGTCTCGGCGACGAATACCTGGGCGCGGCAGAGGTCGTCGAGGTCAACCACCGGCATGCCGCCGTAGTTTTTCTCGATGCCTTTCAGCATCTCGAACGCAGATTCGTCACCGGTGAGCAAGGAGAGGGCAGCTGGCACGCTCGTGTACACCTTGCGTGCCGGCGACGCGCCGACGGTGAGGACGGGGCACAGGCTGACCAGGCTGATGCCGTTCTCTTCCGCGAACCTGAAGGCTTCCCTCTCCACGAGCACCTTGGAGACGACGTATCCCCAGATTGGTAGCTGCTCTGCGTGCTCGAGGTCTGACCAGGACTCCTCGTCGAGGACGTGGCCGTGGCCCTCCAGGGGCCGGATGGAGACCGCGCCGGCCGAAGAGGTCAGGACCACGCGCCTCACCGTCCCAGCTTTCACGCACGACCTCATCACGTTGAGGATTCCTCGCAGAGAGGGCTCAATCTGGTCTTTCTGCCATAATCATAAGTAGGTACAATTAATTGTTAAGCATCACAGGTTAACTCGGTTGCTAGCGAATGAAACTACTACTTACATATATACTTGAATAAGCGTCCATGTTAACGTTTAAGACAACAAAAATGAACTAGCTGCAGCTGCAGCTCAAATTTAGCTACCTATAGGTAGGCGGCTGGATGTCTGGCTTACAGCTCGCAAGCTAGCTCGACTCGGCTCGGCTTGGTGGACTTTCAAGCCGAGCCGAGCTCATGTTTGAGCTCGGTAGATTAAAGAGCTAGTTCGAGCTGACTTACAAGCCAGCTCGCAAGCCATACGAGCTTTACAAAGTCAAAGATCTAAAAATAAGTCGAGCAAAGACTCATAATCTAGGCCACAAAAACTTGAATGAAGAGTCTAGAGGAAGTCAAACGATGATAAGTTACGATGGTTTAGATAATGAGTCGTAGCGTCGAGCTTGTTGTTTCATCTATTTAGTCTTTTTAAATTACTGTTAACATATCATTTATGACCTTTTGTGGTTCATTGCGTATTGTACCTTTCATTATTAATTTAGATGTATCTCTTGATGTTAAACATGTTCTGTTTTTAATCATTTCTATAAACAACAATATTATCTTCTTATATTATGTTAATTCCTGACTGAGCTCACGAGCTTAAACGAGCTAGCTTGAGCTCATATCGAGCCGAGCCGAGCCAGCTTTAAGCTCGTTCAAAATTCAAGCCGAGCTGAGCCAACTCGGTCTCTTCACGAGCTCGCTCCAGCCGAGCCGAGCCGAGCCAAGCTGGCTCGGCATCACAGGTAGGACTATCTAGAAAGTAATTAAAAATACTATAAAAGGGTTCCATTCACCTCTGGGTTCTCTGATGTGAGGTTCACCGGAGCGGCGACGAGGAAGGCGTAGTCGCAGCCGGCCATGGCATAGTCGAAGCTACCTTCCTCGTCCAAGTCGGCACGGAGGACCTCCAAGGGGCCAAGCGCCTGCAAATCCTTGAGGTGGGCGTTCTTCGCCTTGTCACCTGTTCACATAACGAGCAACGACTCTTAAACACGTTTTTTCTGTCATCAAACAATTACGCAGAACGGAGTACTACCGCCACTCAGCAAAAACGACGTCATACTACAAAAGTACAAAGCAGAGAGAGTAAAATCATCGTCGAACCAGGGTTTCTGACGGTCGTCTTCACGGCGTAGCCTTTCTCGAGCAGCACCTTGATCAGAGCGGAGGCGATGTAGCCATTCCCTCCTGTCACGCAGGCCGTCTTCTTCTTCTTCTCACTCCCCGCCATGACCGCTCTTGGGTACATATATACCTCTCTTCACAAAGGAAAGAGGATTCCTTTTCTGTAGAACAGAGGAAGAGGGTTCTTATAGGTATGGAAGACTAAAATAAGTCGATGGAGATAGTTGCCATCAACTTCATCATCGATTCGCTGATATAACACTTGGTTGTCATCATTTAGACGAAAGCCACATATATCCATGTCTCGCACTAAACGTGCAAAAGGCTGAAATATTTTTTAATTATTCTAAAAAATCAACGTCTCGCTGTACACTCTGGTTGCCACACACACAGAAGGGACTATCAGAATAGATAACAATATCAATGTTTTGCAACATGAGAAAATTGTGCGCAAAAACGACCTGCTGAATGATGCCGAATTTTTATCACCGTGCCTTGGGAAAAAGACTGGTAACACAGTATTTGCAGGAGCTAAATTGCGGGCTTGATTCAGGGGATTTCGCGGCTGTCATCGTGTACTGCTTCTTTTTCTCTGCGGATCTGATCTGTGCACCCATTTTCTTCTGAGCAGTTTTCTAGTCCAAAATCATGGGAATTATTTTTTCTCAATAAATAACCATTAGTTAAATCTAACGGTAGAGGTTTAATTTTAAAAACTAACAACTAATGGCCACTAGTGACGATAAAATCATTAATATTTGATTTTTTATTACTTTATTAATTAACAAAATCAATAATCTATTATATGTTCATATATTAGGGTGCCTGATCCTTTTCTATTCAGGTTAGGGTTCCTCATTTGCAAACTTCCATTCATGTTGTGCTGAACGAGGCTAAGGGCGGTTCGGCTCCGCAATGGAGCAGGTAGTGGCGCACGGCTACGCTGTGGAGGTGGAAGGAGGCGGCGGATCCCTTCCTTCCCCGGTCATGATCCTGGCAGGCGACGGAGCGATGCGACGGTGAAGGAGCAGGTGGCGGCGCGGCTTGGCGACGAAGGAGCAGGCGGAGCTGGATCTAAGGCACCGACGGCACAGTCCAGAGCTTGACGGCGTCGATGATAAATCGCAGCGCGGTCCTCCGCGTGGACAAGCTCCGGTGGCACGGTCAGCGGTTGGTACAAATCCTCCCCTATCCATTTTGCGTTTCGATTTTGTGTCAGACGAGGATTTGGCTAGCCTCTACTAGAACTTGTTTCGTGCAGCAAACCTCTGGTGAATAACAAAAATAGCAAACAAGCATCATCACAAAAGTAGCTAGCAAGTGTGTAATCTTATAGATAATCTTCACATACATTATTGGCTGAAAAATTCTGGCTTAGACGAGATTGGAATCCTCGTCACAAAAATCTTCAAATCGTTCAAGCCTGCTGCATACATAGGCAGAAGTACATAACTAAGACCAAGTTATTCAGGGATTGCTTACAAGAATAGGAATAATATAAATTATTAGAAAGGGGAGAAGATTAGTTTTAAAATCAGGATTGTTTATAGTTAGTTCGGTTCATTCTAATGCAGGCATAGGTACTTTTCCTTTAGATTCAGACTTCATAATATCATCACGTGGAACATATCTGTCAGGTAATTGTAGTGTTCCTTTAACTTTTTTTTCACTGCATAGTATAAGTAAGGAAGTATTTATTAAATCAAGTAATTTTTGTTGCTTATACTTTGGGAAGGGTGTTTTTAGAATCTTTTCTTAAGGCATCCATTTTATGTATAAGGTCTGACCATCTAACTTTGTTTTAACATTCTCAATAACCTCTGTTTTGATATTTTCCATTGGTCCGAGTACCAAAAACCAAACACTATTTTGAAGAGTGTTCAGAGACTTACATGTGGTCCAAATAGTCCATAAACACATGTTTCTATTGCAAGATTACATATTGATAAGCAACTGCAAAGTCTACTGTTCCAAATCTGATAAGCAAGTTTTATTTGGTGTCTATGAGCTGTGCCAAAGGTGGCTACTTTTTATGTATCCATCATTGGTCTTTAGTTCGATGCTTATTGAGGTAGATCCATGATCTGACGCTTCAATAATTTCTGACAAATTGTTGGCCTCGACTATTTAAATGCACAGGTTGCAAGAACTTCCAAATATCATAATCTTTTTGTGGCTAGGTTACATCACAATTATTTTTTTGTACGGTTGGTTGTGAACCTGTGATCCCTAGACCATGGCCTCAACCCATGAATAATGGTTCCTGTCATGAGATATAATCATTGCACTGATGATAGGATTTGTATTCCAGAACTGTACCGAGCCCATCTTCCTCTGTTGCATCCTTTCGTGACTTCGTGAATCCACTCATGATATCTGCGAGTACTTTAGGTGCACATCTTAGTGTCTCTGCATATTGTAATTAGTTTATTAGCCAAATTGTTGTGACGAAATTAGTTAAACGTAATAGATTCATGAACACATAGATGGGAAAAGGCATGCATCACACTAAATTCTGGCTTAGAGGAGGTTGGAATCCTTGTCACAAAAATCTTCAAATCGTTCAAGGAAAAGATCAATGATGCTACATTGGGTTTAGCACTCCCACCCCATCAGATCCACTGCAAGATGCATTTAGGAAACGACACTAGCTGTGGGAAGAGATAAATATGAGGATTCAAATTTGTTTTGTTGCGGCCCAAGGACGGTGAGATCCACCTCATGCAGAATGTGGATTTGAAGGAAGCTTATGGAAGAGAGAGGAAGAAGATGACAATTTTTTTTAATCAATATGTTGTGGATCCACAGACTGACCGGTGCCTCATGCTTGAACGGACGCACATAGCAAACAATTGTTCTTATAGGGAGGCAACTACTTACACTAGAATAGCGATGTAAATAAGATAGGCGAGACGATGAGTTCTAATAAAATCCAGTTAAATATAAATGGTGTCATGAAATTTCATTTAAAAATAATTAAGTGCTCGGAAATCACTATTATAAATTTCTTATGTATATTGCATTTTCTATTTTTATTGAATTTAAAAACTGTAGCAACGCACGGGCATGCAGGCTAGTGAATGTATGATGATACTATTGCTCATCTCCTGCCCTCGGTCGATGATACTGTATATTGCCCTTGGTCCGATGTTCAATTGTGATTTTACCTCTCACTTTTCAACTTTGTGATTTTGCCCCTGTGATTTCAAAACGAGACAAAGTTTGCCCCGAGTTAAAAAACAGAGGGTAAAATCACATTAATAATGATTCGTAATGCTGCATTTTACTGTTTTCTGATTGATTTATGGTCACCAAGGTCTGATTGTACACCTGAACAATACGTCCCCAGACCACGGTACACTCAAACATGTCAAATAACATTATTCCAATTTACTGAACACACGGGCACCACAGAACAGTGTCACTTTGTTCCCCGCCACCCCTACCGGGTGCGGTACAAGCACGCGTGAACACAAGGACTTCAGACACCAAAGGTACCTCTCGCCCTGTCCATCATCACTTGTGTGGATGGTCCTCGTGTGTCCACACATACTTGACCAGACGAAAGAAATCAGTAAAGCAGGTCACGACAATCTCCACATGTGAGTCCATGCAGGTACATGTCTCCGAAAAACGTACTCAAGCCAAGCACAGTTATTGGCATTTTACAACAACTGATGATTGAACAGCACACTTGAGTCTACTTAGTGGTTGCAAAATCATAATAGATCTTTTTTTGCATGCACTGAAAGGGGTCTTTTGTAACAAATTAGAGGCCCATTGCACACCTGGACAATGCGCTCAGGCGACGGCACACTCATTTAAGTGTTATAATTGAAGGCACGCCACAGAATGACCATCCGTGGTCTTGTTCAGGCTTGGCCAATCACGCGAGAACGTGAATTCATCAAGCAGACCGTGCCGTCCTGTCCATCGTCACTGTATCGATGCTGACTGGCCACACACTTTTGATATGTCGAATGAAATCGATAAAGCGGGTCACGAGTCTTCCTGTTCACAACATGTGAATCACATGCAAGTATCTCCGCAAAACGAACTAAACAAACTGCAAATATTTCGCGTGGAAGAAGTACTACATAACCACCAAATTTTAAAAAGAACTGACGACTGAAGAGCACACTTGGAGTCTACTCGTGGTTGCGAAACCGTAGTAGACTCTTTTTTATTTGTGCAAATGCACTACAAGGGGTCTGGTGTTCTAAATTAAAAGCAGACACGACGCGCGTCATCAGTTGGGCAGGATTCCCAGGGTCTTGCCGTAGCCGACCATGTCGTTGTAGATCTCTTCCAGCGTGTTGTACTTGAACTGGAACCCTTGGTTGATGAGCTTCGCCGACGGCAGCAGCGCGATCGGCTTCTCCAGGCCCTCGCCGGCGCTGCAGATTGTTATTAACCCGTGACCATCAAGTCCACCAAGTAAAAAGTGCCAAGAGATTTGGAGAGATTCAGGGCTTCTTACAGGTTGGTGTCGACGTTGTACTCCGGGTACTTGTCTGCCAGAAACTTGGCGATCTCGGCGATGGTGGTGTCGAGGCCGTTGCAGATGTACCTCCCATCTGGCACCCCTTCCTTCTCAACGACGAACAGGTGAGAGAGGCAGACGTCCTGCACGTGCACCAGCGGAACCGACCCGGAGGCCTTCTCGATGCCTTTCAGCACACGGAGCTCCGCTTCGTCTCCTGAAATTTATCGATGTGTCATCCATTGGAATTTCTTCCCATTTGCCTTTCCACAACACAGAGAGAGAAAGTTGGCTCACCGGAGAGCAAGGAGAGGATGGCGGGGACGGTGGTGAAGACCTTCCTGTCCGGCGCCTCGCCGACGGTGACGGACGGGCACAGGGTAACCAGGCTGATGCCGTGCTCCTCGGTGAACTTGCTCGCCGCCTTCTCCAGCAGGACCTTGGACACCGGGTACGCCTGCCAAGTGCCAACAAAAGCGTGAGCAAACGGACAGTAACAGTAGAGTGAACAGAGGATGAGATTCTTCGTGGACAGTGCACGTACCCAGAGACCGGTCCTTTTCGCCGTGAGGTACTCGACATCGGACCAGGACTCCTCGTCCAGCACGTTGCCGTCGCCTTCCAGGGGCCGGCTCGAGATGGCAGCCGTCGACGAGGTCAGGACCACGCGTTTCACCGTGCCGGCTTTCACGCACGACCTCAGCACGTTCAGGGTGCCTTGGACACCAGGCTCAATCAGCTCTTTCTGGACGCCGCATCACCAAATCAATCATTTGAGCAAGATATTGACGAACCAACAGTAATCTACCATGCTTTTCTCACAAAATAACTAAGGAGCTGGTCACCTCCGGGTTGGGCGCCGTGTAGTTGACCGGAGCGGCGAGGAGGAAGGCGTAGTCGCAGCCGGCAACGGCCTCGTCGTAGCTGCCTTCGTCCTCCAGCGCGGCGCGGTATATCTCCAAGGTGCCGAGCTCCTTCATATCCTCCAGGTGACAGATGTTATTCTTGTCGTCTGCGTACATTTTGCACAAACTTATTTTAGAATCTCTCTCGATTTAATTGGTTCCGCGGATTAACGAAAAGAAGCTACTACTACACAAAGAGCAGTGCGCAGAATCAGACCGGGGTTCCTGACCGTCGTCTTCACGACGTACCCTTTCTCCAGCAGCATCTTGATCAGCAAGGAGGCGATGTACCCGTTCCCTCCGGTCACGCACGCCGTCTTCTTCCGGTCACCGGCTCCGGCCATCTTACTTGTGCAGGAAAACGAGGACTATGTTTGTGTCTATTCCAGATGGAGGATTGGAACGCTGGTAGTAGCGTGGTTCTGGGTTGCAGCCAAGACGTCTTTATATACACAGGCAAGGAGGCAAAGCTCCGAAACCTTTGCAGGTAGTCGGCCAATTGGCAGCACACACTGGTACAGGCTTTTGCAGGCACGCGGGTAAGTGTTTCACGAAACATTTCATGATTTTTGTGTGGCTCGTAGGTGCACCGCGGTCCCTGCTTTCAGGCGGGTGGTCGATCAGTAAGTCAATGTCCACTCGAGGAGCATGATGTGGTCTTTCAGAAATGAATGGTTGGACCTGGCCGGATATTTTTGTTGCAAATTGCAAGTAAGGGAAAAAAGAAAGAAAGTACTCGTATACTGATATTTTCTTCATATCACGTATATTGGCGAAAAGGACCTCTTGTCGCCTGTCGGGTAAAAATGTGCTTTCCTTGTTGGGTTGGGACCCACATCTGAGAACGACATGATTCTGTCTTTTTGTCGTACTTCTCCTATTCACTCTATTACCGAGCTCTTAAAATAAAATTAATCTACAAAAATCTAAACAAGATGGAAATAGGCATAAAAATCTAACATTCAGATTCATAGAACATTTTAATTTTAGAAAATAAAATTATATTCCGACCACACTCAACTTTCGAACCTCTACGCAACTACTACACACAGCCTTATTTATTACATAATAAATCTAAGAGATTCATACAATATCCCAAAAATGTGATCTTTGCACATGTTGCTAGGGGCGAAGCCAACCTTGGGAGCCACCGGTGTCATCCCCAATTCACTACAAACAATGATTAAAGTAGTGATTTGGCAAAAACAAAAAAATTGTTTCAGCTAACACCAACAACTGCACGTAGCATCGTCACTTCATGCTGATTGATCTGAACCATCATTATATTTTAGTCTGCTTCCGTTGTTCTAAATGAATGTGCTCTCAATACTTCAAAAGACAATTATTTTTTGCAACATGTCAAAGTAGACTATTAAAATTTAACTAATGTTGTAGCGATGAGTATAAATGTATGCACCACTAAATATATATGATACACTAAAATATTGTATACTCCATCTATGTCGTTTTATATGTCATGATAGTTTTGGGCATTAAAATTAAGGTGCGATGAAAATGTGGGGATGTAAAGAAAAGTAGGAGCATATCCGCGAGTAAAATGAAAGTTCTTTGAAATGGAGGTAGCCATGTTTTTGGAAGAGTGAACTGTGGAACAAATTTTCAATGCTAAAATCATATTTAATTCGGAACAGGAATACATTTCAAATCTAGAAAATTTATAATGAATTTAACAAACTAATTAATGTTACGTTGGAAATAGTAAGACTCCTTTCTATAAGCTATTAAGCTTAGTCAACTTAAGGCAAATCAAGTTAAATCATTCATAAAAATGCAATGCGGCACTATATTGCCTATAAAAAAGGTCATTTCTATTGGCACATGGACACGAGCCAAGTTGGTTTTGGTTGTGAAATCTTGTCTCTGATGTTGCACTCCTACTTAATTGGAAATGTGCAATGCATTATTTTTAAAAAAAGAATTTCGTATAAATATGTTATCAATGTGAATAAAGACCAGATAATTAAGTCTCGCATTCAGATTGTAAAACATAAAACCGCCGCGCCCATGTAAAAGATTTACCAATTGATACCTTGTTTACAATTTTCTTGGAATCAACTTTACACATACTGACTGAACTGAATTGCCACCACATTTCAGCATACACTTTATTGCTCTGGGAAACAAGCCCAAGAGGTAAGACACGCCAATGCAATCTGATCACCCATACGAAGCAGAGGATATCAGCTGGGTAGAATCCCTATGACCTTGCCGTACTCTACGAGGTCGTCGTATATCTCTTCCAGGGTTGTGTACTTGAACTGAAACCCTTCTGCCACAAGCTTCGCGGACGAAAAGCTCACTCTCGGGCTCGGCTTCTCAAGCAGATCGCCAGACCTGCAAGATAACAATGCACAAGGTCACTCATCAGGTCAAAGAAAAAGCAGGTGCCAGAATTCCAACTGTGCCAGAGTTGTCACATACGTATTTGTGTTGACATTGTACTCCGGGTATTTCTGCGCCAGGAAACGCGCGAGCTCGGCGACGGTCGTGTTGACGCCGCAGCAGATGTACCTCCCCGCGGCGGCCTCCTCCTCGGCGACGAAGAGCTCGGCACGGCAAACGTCGTCGACGTGAACCATTGGCACACCGCCGCAGCCCTTCTCTAAGAACTTCAGCAAGCCGAGCTCTGCTTCGTTTCCGGATAGCAGGGCGAGGCTTGCGGGGATGCTCGTGTGCGTCTTTCTCTCCGGCGACGTGCCTACCGTGACGCAGGGGCACACGGTCACCAGGCTGATGCCGTGCTCCTCCGCGAACTTCCACGCCGCCTTCTCGGAGAGCACCTTCGAGACCGGGTACCCCTCCAGTGATCGGAAACAAATCCATGTTTCGGTTCATGGGTTCGTCACTTCTGTTGATGTGATTGAGCATGTATGTGTAAAAACTTACCCAACCCCATGGCTTCTGGGAGGTGAGCCAGTCGACGTGGGACCATGACTCCTCGTCCAGCACACGGCCGTCGCCCTCCAACGGCCAGATTGTGACTGCAGTCGTCGACGAGGTCAGGATCACGCGCCTCACCGTCCTCGCCTTAACGCACGACCTCATCACGCTCAGAGCTCCCCGGACCGCAGGCTCGATCAGGTCTTTCTGCCATCATATACTCGAGCGTATTGATCAGAGGTTGTTGGAGGGACGAAACAATTGTGAACTCTGTGATTGTTCAAGAATCAAGAGGAGATTTGACCCGGCGACGTCTGCGCAGAACGCACCTCAGGATTCTCTGTTGTGAAATTAATCGGAGTGGCAACGAGGAAAGCGTAGTCGCAGCCTGCAACGGCGTCGTCGAAGCTGCCTTCCTCGTCCAGGTCAGCGCGGAGGATCGTCAAGGGGCCAAGTGCCTGCAACCCTTTGAGGTGGGAGTTCTTCTCCTCGTCATCTACAAATAAACAAGGCATCAGCTTCAGCATCCATGCTGCTGTCGGTTACTTCTTCAGAACCGAATTCAGTCAAAACGAAAACGAAGGACCTGCAGAAATACAGACAGCATCCAACCGTACCGGGATTTCTGACGGTCGCCCTCACGGCGTACCCCTTCTGCAGCAGCATCTTCACCAGCGCCGACGCAATGTACCCGTTACCTCCTGTCACGCACGCAGTTTTCCTCCTGTCTCCCGTCACCGACATCGTCGGACGCCCGCCGGATTTCCCAGCTGACGCAGAGAATCAGGACTCGAGACAATTTGAGTGCACTTTCCTCTGCTGCTTGCTGCGACTGTAAGAAACTTACCCTACAGACATTGCCAATGAGCCTTGCAAGTTGCAACTTACAAGTACTATATGACACATCAGTAGCTTGCGAGAGGGAAAGATGGACTTGGCACGATGTTGTGAAAATATTCATATTCGAAAACGATGTTGCACCGTAACAGGTGGTGTCTCAACGCTATGTACAAAGAACACGTACGATGTAATCAAAGTTTAATGTGTTTGACCATATTACTGGACGTTTCAACTAACATCTATGCAGATAGACTGAACACACAATGACACAAGACAAAGTTATTGAACCTGCCGTTGATAGTACACCTCGCCATATTATTTGATCCCACCCTACCACATATATTTAAATAGATATCTTTTATATTGTTTTCTTTGGTAAATAGAACAGACTAGAATTGCCGCACATTGTTGCCGCACATGTTGTTTAATGTATATTACAAAGATGAAGTTTTTATTTTAAAATATTACAAAAGTGTTAATTATATATTTTACAAACAATTATATGTTTTTTTTATCTAACACATCATTAGTGTGTTCACTTACAGTTTCAATAAAACTACATCTAGAGAAAATCCATTGCTTTGTTTTGAATCAAAACATTACATACTTTTTGACAAACCTTTTCTCAATGGATCTAGAAACTTGTAATAAAATGTTTGCAATATAAGAATTAGTTCATAATCATTTCTCAAAGTAAGGCACACAGAAAGTTATTTTCTAAGAGTTATATTGTTAGTAGAACATTTACTAGAACAAAATATATAAAAATTTAAATTATGGTATTGAAAAAATACATGAGTTATTGAGGTGAAAACAAAAGAAAATCTATGTTTTTAATTTATCATTTATACTTCTTCGGCATTATTATAGTAGTTGAGTCAATGACATTTTAAACTATTGAAAAAAATAGATAATATAAACCAAGCAAAACATATATGTTGAACTGGGTAAAAAAACATATGTGTTGAACTACGATACATATTTTATTTAAATTAGTCGATACAAGGTAGTATAAGATAAATCAGTTTTTTCTAACTTAAAGTCAACTAATTACGACAATAAGGATTTTGCTTTTAGTTAAAACCAAACCATCCTATGTGCTGGCAATTGTTTGTAATAACATATATTGAAGTGATTTTTTATATGTGGATATGTTCAAATAGAGGCTAAGAGGCATGCAAATTGAGTCAATAATATTTTCAATTGAAATTGCATAAGTTTTTATATTGCCTTGTGTCTAGTTGTGAATACTTAATATGTGGCAAGGTGTAAGTTTAATTAATGTGAAGGGTGTGGAGGTTATGTCTTGGTAAACCACCATTTTTGTTTTCTGTTGGCAGTGTCTGGAGAAACAAAATCACAAAATATGCTAATGAAGGGATCAAATTGATTAATAAACAAAAGAAAACTTAAATATTTGACCTAGCATTTAATTTTATTTTTTTGTTTTTCAAATTATACAATGATAGTTAGAGATTCATTTGGATAAAACTACATTTTATATTTATTTAATGCCTACATCATTTTAAACAAATTAATTAATTTTAAAAATACTTAGAAAGGTGCTTTTAGTTAGCTATCTTATTTGGTTGATTGATGGAGGATGGACAAATACAAAATATTATGATTCATGAAGGATCTAGACTGAAGATCAAATAGAGGTGGAAGGACCGGGAGCGGAATTATATTTTGTGAATGAGCTGGATGAAAGATGACAGGGGATTGGTGGGGAAAGTCAAAAGAAGTAAATTCATTTGTAGTTTCAGGAAGAGGCTAGATGTAAGACTTTCTTATGCATATCCAACGGTTACCCTGCCTCAGGGGAGCGATCCATAGTGTAACTTCGGGTATGACATAGCGTGGCTCTTTTACGTGAAGGCACATTCGTTTTAGAGATTGAATTCAACTTCGAAAAACGATCTTGCAGCATAAACTTGTGGGGACTCAACAATATGTACAAGAACAAGTACAATGTGCATGGAATAAGTTTTATTTTCGTATTCAATGTGTGACCATTATTCAATGCTTCAACTAACATTTATGTCGAACATAGTAGCAATATTATTTGACTCATTTTTCAAAATATATTTGAATAAATATCTTTTATATTGTTACTCGAAGTACATATATATAAGTTTTTCTATGTAGGAACAGATGTTTGAACCAAGCTTCAAGCTACGAACGTGAAAGAGATCAATCGATTTTATTAGGTTGATTTTGAGCCTGCTCTCAGACGGACAAACACAAATAAAAATAGAAACAAAAAATTCGGCACAGTTTCTCCTGTCTTTCGACTACAGAACAAGAGAACACTTTCGAGCTTAAGTGTGTTCTGACTCGCAAGTACCATGCGACGCAGAGGAGCACACATCAGCCATCAGTTTGGCAAGATACCCAGGGCCTTGCCGTACTCGACGACGTCATCGTACATCTCGCCCAGCGTCTTGTACTTGTACTCGAACCCTTCCCCGATCAGCTTCGCGGACGACAGGCACACTCGAGGCTTCTCGAGCAGCTCGCCGGAGCTGGAGCACGCGACAACACTGTCAATATATCAGGACAAGCAAGCAGCGCGATTGGGAGACTTCAGCTCGATTCTTACAGCAGATTCGTTTTCACGGGGTACTGCGGGTACTTGTCTTCCAGGAAACGCGCGAGCTGGACGATGGTCGTGCTGAGGCTGCAGCAGAGGTACCTCCCGGCGGCCGCCTCCTCTTCGGCGAGGAACACCTCGGCGCTGCAGACATCGTCGACGTGGACCAGCGCCACCGTGCCGGACGATCTCTCGATGCCTCGCAGCACGGCGAACTCGGCCTCGTCGCCGGAGAGGAGGGAGAGGCAGTTGGGGACGCTGGTCACCGCGTTCGGGGCAGGCGCCGTGCCCACGGTGACGACGGGGCAGACGGTGACCAGGCTGATGCCGTGCTCCGCCGCGAACCTGCCCGCTTCCTTCTCCAGCAGCACCTTCGAGACCGGGTACCCCTATCGGATGAGGAACAGTTCGAGCATCAGATCAAGATAGGATTTGGACTGACGAATATGATCGCTGCATCGTTACGTACCCACATCCGTGGCTTGTTTGCTCTGAGCAACTCGACGTCGGACCAGGTCTCCTCGTCGAGGACATGGCCGTCGCCTTCAGGGGGCGTCCTGTAGATTGCCGACGCCGACGAGGTCAGGATCACGCGCTTCACTGTCCCCGCCTTTACGCACGACCTCATCACGTTCAGAGTTCCACGGACAGCTGGCTCGATCAGTTCTTGCTGCCGTCAACCGGAATTACCGGATACAGTGACGTTAGACTTAAGTGAAAAATCGATTGCAAGAGCCACGTGGACATTGTGGAACATGTACGACGAGAAGAAGCAGAACACCAAAATCCAAAATAATGGGAGATGATTTGAGTTTGGTGATGAATGACGGCGCACCTCCGGATTCTCACACCTGAGTTTCACCGGAGCGGCGACCAGGAAGGCGTAGTCGCAGCCGGCAACGGCTTGGTCGAAGCTGCCTTCTTCATCCAAATCAGCACGAAAAACCTCCAATGGGCCGAGCGCCTGCAACTCCTTGAGGTGGGAGTTCTTCGACATGTCATCTGAGGTTTCAGAATCAAAACAGTCATAGAAAGCAATGCATTATTCAGAGACAATACCAATAATTCCTGTCAGACTCTAAACTGTAATGGTAAATCTTGTGTGGGATTATGCAAGTACAATACTGTCGGTGTGTGAGTACACCTCCAAATGGGGGCCTGTCAAGGCTCCCTTGGGTTAGGCTCGGGAAGAACGGATATGCTCGCGCGTTAGCGTGGATGATCCAAGTGAGGAAGAACACCGAGAGTTATCCAGGTTCGGGCCGCGAAGTGCGTAATACCCTACGTCCTGCCTTTGTTATGTGTTAAAAGGAACCCTCTATTACATGGGGGTATCCCCTCCTTTTATAGGGCAAGGAGGGGAGTACTATGCAAGTACCGGGGGTACCCGGACACCCGATGGGGGTCCGGTCCCTCCTCGCATGTTCCGACACGATCCCGACATAAATCCGTTGCGA
Source organism: Chloris gayana (assembly GCA_031894775.1). NCBI lineage: Eukaryota > Viridiplantae > Streptophyta > Magnoliopsida > Poales > Poaceae > Chloris > Chloris gayana. The sequence continues at coordinate 92,826 of JAUNZO010000004.1, forward strand.
TCTTTGTCTCTTGGTTCGCGTTCCCAATCTCTCCCTTCCTATTGGCCGAGAGCCCTCCCGGCACTCGTAGCTACGCGGCTTCCCGAGGCGCGGCGCACGGGGAAGGCGCGCGCACGTCTAGTCGGGCCGCGGCGTCGCTGAAGGCCATCGAGTGCCGCATTAACTCCGGATAGTTGGGGCGCCGGAGGAAACTACCGCGAAGCTTCGTCCTCCCTCCGGCGCTCCCACTCCTCCGGCTTCCGCGAGACTCGTGGGCTCCGTGGCTTCGTGGACTCCGTGGCTTCGTGGACTTCATGGCTTCGTGGGCCTCATCTTCGTTTGTAGGCCGAAAGTAGCCCGTACGCGGTTAGGGGACCCCCAATCCCCCTACACCGACAGGAGCCCCGGCCCCGGTCGCCGACCCGCGGGGTTGGAGCAGGGATTGGGGCCACCCGTCGGTGCCCCGTGAGGCTTGGGTAGCTCCGGGCGCGGCTTTCGAAGGGCGAAACCGCTTGGGCTACCGGGGCACGACCGCCTCGGGCGTCGCGTCGCTTCGGTTCGCGTGCCGTGGGCCCGCCCGGCGTCCGCGCTCAAGTAGTGGGAGGGCCGGTTGCTCGGGGCACGTCTCCCACTTCGCCCCTTGCCTCCCGTCTTCTCGGCTTCTCTCTCGCCGCTGCGCTCCCTTCGCCTTCTTCTTCGCCGATCCGCGCCGCCGCTTCCGTCACCGTCGTCGCGCGCCGTCAAGATGGGCCGCGGAAGATCCTCCCCCGCCGCAGCAGCTCTCGCGCGCGCTCGCCGTCGGCGGACGCCCCGCCAACGGCGCAGTTGCCCGACGCCGGGGTTGACATGTCGCGGCTTTCGCCCTTCCTTCCGGTGGACGGTGATAGGGCCGTTCGCGTCGGGGGCCTTTGCCGCCGCCGACCGGAGGGCTGGAGATCCTCCACTTCGTGACCTTCGTCGTCGCCGGCGCCGTTCCCCCGCCTTCTCCGATTTCTTCCTGGAGGTGCTTCGGGAATATGGGATCCGCATGGCGCACCTCACGCCGAACGCGGTCGCGGCGCCGGCCGTGTTCGCCCATCTCTGCGAGGATTTGTGGGGGTGCCGCCGTGCTTCCCCATCTTCCGAGCGCTACTTCAAGATGACGCTCACCAATGCCTCGGAGGTGATCGGGTGCGTCCGGCCGACCGCCCGGCCCGACGGCGGGTACATAGAGTACTCGCCCGGTAGCAAGGTGGAGGCGTGGAAGAGGGCTTGGTTCACGGTGCCGTACGAGAAGGATCTTCGCCGCCTCCGCGTCCCGCCGGTCCCGGCCCAAGCACTTGGCCGTCCGGGACGCCGTGCCCCGACTTCCCGAGGGCATGATGCCCGTGGTCGACCGGATCGCGGCGCTCGCCGCGGCTGGTCCGACTTTGCGCGGGGTGGTGCACGACTTCCTCGAGCGCAACATCGCGCCCCTTCGTCGGAGATCGGTCCCGTCGTGGCTGTACCGGGACTTCAACTTCGCCGGCCGCACGCGCACGGGGCGGGCTCCGACCTGCCCGAGGCCGCGAGCGGTTCGCCTACTCGACGCCGACCGGGAAGAAGTGGCCCGCCTCCTTCACGTACCCGGAAGGTGCCGAGCCCCTCCATCGGTCGGCGAACAAGCGCGCCGTCCTTGACGAGCATGCCCCGACCGGGGCCGCTCGGGTTTCTCAACGCGAACCCGACTCCCGCCCCGGCCTCCGGTACCCGGGTCGCACCTTCCTCCGACCCGGGTGCGACGGTCGCCCTCGGAGGTGCCTCCGGGGCTCCGGGCGGCAGCCCCGGCGCTGCGAGGCCTCGCTCCGAGCGCGCGGGACAAAGGCAAGGGGAAAAGGTCCCCGTCGCCTTCCTCCTCCGACTCTTCGGGCCCGCCTCCGCACCACGAAAGCGGGCCCGGCAGGCTTCGCCGGCGCCGGTGACGGGGGCCGCCCGCGAGAGAGGTCTCCTATAGCCGTACCGGTGCAAACGGCCGGGTGGACACGCGACGGTAGGTGTGCTTGGTATGGTGCACTTCGTCTCATCGTAGGCCGATGGTTGCGAGGTGCGTTCCGATTTGCATTGTCCGCGGGATCGTCCGGATCGAGCTGGACCCGGACTTGGTCCCTTTGGATCCCAAGGCGGCCGGTGCGGCTCCGGTGGCCGGGGCGGAGGATGACACGGGAGGGGCGACGGACGCCCCGAAGAGGTGGCCGCCGGTGCCCCCGAGGAAGGGGTTGCGGACGGTCCCGCGGAGGTGGCCGCGGGTGCCGCCGGAGAGGAGGCCGCGGGTGCTCCCGAGGAGGTGGCTGCGGATGCCACCGAGGAGGAGGCGGCGGGTGCCTCTCGCCGGCGAGGAGGATGCGGGCGCCCTGCCGAAGAGGAGACCGCGGGTACCTCTGCCGGGGCTGACTTCGGCCGGGTGTCGCCTTCTCCTGCCGTGGACGTGCCGGTGCCTTCCCGATCGGCGCCGCCGGGCGTCCGCCACGCCCTTCCACCCCGCGGCCGGGTGCCGGCGCCGCCAGCCCTATAGTGCTCGGAGGGGAATGACTCCCTCCGCGCGTCCGGTCGGAGCCGGGTACGGTGGCCGGCGGAGACACCTCGTCGACCGCCGCCGCCGGTAGGGCCGCGGCGCGCTGGACGCGGCCGGAGCGGGTCACCTTCGGGTCGCTCCGGCGGTACGGGTCGCCACGGGATTGGCGATGTGATCGGGGAGGCCACCCGGTCGCTTCTTGCCATGAAGGCGGCCGTGGAGGAGGCGGACGCGTCCCCGGAGGACCGGGAGGCCGCGCCGGCCGAGCGCGAGGCGGAGGTGGCGGAGGCGCGGCGGTCCCCGGAGACGGCGGTGAAGCCGGCCCGGCAGCAATATCGGCGCCGTATGGAAGAAGTTCAGCATGAGCTGGACCAAGCTGCCGGGATCGGAGACCGGGCCGCCGAGAAGCTGCGTGACGCGAAGGCCCGCGAGGCTGAAAGCGTGAATCGTCTCCAAAGCGTCCTGGAGCGGGAGCGCGCCGTGCAGCCTCGCGGCGCGCAGCCGGAGGAGGCGGAGGCCCACATGGACCTCCGCGAAGCGGCCGTAACCCGCCGGGAGGTGACCGCGGCGGCCCGCGAGGAGGAGCCGAAGGAGCGGGCCGGTGCGCTTGCCCTTCGGGAGGCTGCGCCGGGCGAACGGGAGCGGGCCGTCGGAGCGGCCGAGGCGCGGGTGCAGCGCACCGGTGATTCCTTGGTTGCCCAGGAGGCGGCGCTTCGGGGCGCGAGGGCGCCCGGCTTCCCGGGAGGAGCAGGTCCGGCTTCGTGAGGACGAGGCCGCCGTCCGCAGGGAAGCCTTGGAGACGGAGGCGGCCCGTCTCGCTCGGGTCGAGGAGCAGGTCCGCGGCCTCGCCGACGGGTTAGCGCATCGCGTCCGCGAGGAGGCTCTCGCAGAGGCCCGGAAGGCCTTCGCCGTCGAGCCGAAGGCGATGGAGAAGAGCCGGGATGAGTACCGCCGGCAAGCCGAGCGGTTGGAGGCCCGGCCGAAGAAGTCGGGTCGCGGCTCTTCCGCCGCAGCCGATGGTGATGACCTCCGGCGGCAACTTGCGGAGGCGCAGTCCTAGCTCGAGGAGTCCGAGCTTCGGCGTGTTGAGCCGAGTGAGCGGGCGACCGAGCTGGCCACGGCGGCGCGGACGCAAGCGGAGATCGCCGCCGAGGTGCACCGGGCCGTTTCGTCGGCGTTATTCCGAGCGGGTCCGCCTCGTCTTCCGGAGCCTCTTGACCGCGGCCCGAGTGGGTATGCGTACGCCATGCGGGGGTGGTTGACTCTCCGAGCAGCCTCGAATACCCGGTGGCGGAGGTCCTGGAGGATGAGGGGCGGCAAACCATAGCCGCGGCCCCGGAGGAGGTGCCGGCGAACGCCCCGGTCCTTGTGCCCGGGTTCCCGCCGCTAGCCGTGGTGAACGGCGATGTCCCTGCGGGCGAGCATGCCATGGCTAAGGCGCAAGCTCATGCCGTCGCGCGCGCCTTCGCGGAGAGCTTCAAGCGCGGCTAAGTGCCGCTTCCTCCGCTCGCGTGTGGTTTCCCGGCGCCCGTGCCCCCTTTTGTGTTGTTGTTTTTTTTTGTCAAACCTATGTCCCCGTATGTACAGCAAGTAGTTCAAGTTTAACTTATCGTTGTGAATGGATAGCTTAAACCCACTGTTCGTTTGTTCCGTGCGAATGTCCGCGTGCGCCGTGTAGTCGTAGGCCGTTCGGCACTTCGCAGATGACGCTTTTAGCGCGGCTCGAGGCGCACGATTCTCAATCGGACGCAGCCTTCCGGCTTCCGACTAAGTCGCAGACCTTCATTACCCATCGGGGAGGGGAACGAGGACTTCAATATGCATGACGGCAATCCTGCGAGAGGTAAGAAAGGAAGCGACTAGGCGCTGTTTTTGTTCAAAACACGTTAGTACAAGTGCCTTGGCGATCGTGGCCGTGGCGATAGGACTTCCGGGTACTATCCGGGACCATTGGCTACAGAATATTCTAAGGGTAGAATTTCTTTAGGTGCTCAACGTTCCAAGCGCTTGGTTCCGGTACCCGTCCTCCGACTCCGCACGAACGGATCCCGGCGATCGACGGCGGTGACGAGGAAGGGCCCTTCCCACATGGGAGTTAGCTTGTCCTTGCCTTCACGCGTCCGAGCCCGTCGGAGGACGAGGTCTCCCGTTTGCAACTCCCGGGGACGCACGCGCCGCCGGTGGTAGCGGCGCAAGCCCCGGAGGTACCTCGCGCTTCGCAGTAGTACTCGGCGTCTTGCCTCCTCGAGGAGGTCGATGTCGTCGTGCCGCCGGGTGTTTTGGTCGGCTTCGTCGAATGCGGCGACTCGGGGGCTATTGAACCGGATCTTCGTGGGTAGCACCGCCTCCGCACCGTACACGAGGAAAAAGGCGTTTCGCCCGTGGCTCGACTCGCCGTGGTGCGCAGGGACCGGAGCACGGATTGGATCTCGGTTACCCACTTGGAGCCCTTCTTCTTCAACGGGTCAAATGATCTTGTTTTTAAACCCTTGAGGATTTCTCCATTGGCACGTTCGACTTGGCCGTTGCTCCGTGGGTGGGCTCTTGAGGCAAAGCAGATCCGGGTGCCGAGGGAGTCGCAGTATGCTGCGAATGCGTGGCTCGTGAACCGAGTCCCGTTGTCGGTGATGATCCGCTGCGGCACTCCGAATCTTGCAATGACATTTCTCATGAATTTGACCGCTGAGTTTTGGTCTATCTTTGTCACCGCCTCCGCTTCTACCCACTTCGTGAACTTGTCGATGGCCACATATAGCCACCTGTACCCACCCGGGCAGTCGGAAATGGCCCTACAATGTCCGGACCCCAAACCACGAACGGCCAGGATAAGGGAATTGTTTGAAGGGCTTGAGCGGGCAGGTGCGTTTGCTTGGCGTGAAACCGGCATGCCTTGAATTGTTGCACCAGCCTGGTGGCGTCCTGGAGGGCTGTCGGCCGCAGTAATTCTGCCGAAAGGCTTTCCCGACCAGCGTGCGGGGAGCGTGGTGGCTGCCGCACTCGCCCTCGTGGATCTCAACGAGTATGTCGTTGCCTTCTTCCATCTTTACGCACTTCGGCAGAACACCATTGGCACTCGCGCTTGTACAGCTCGTCGTCGACAACGGCGTATCGCTTAGCTTGGCGGGCTAGGCGTTCCGCGTCCGTGTCGTCTTCCGGAAGGATGTCGTCCCGCAGGTACCCGAGGATGTCGTCCATCCAGCAGGTGTCCTGCGGCTCGTTGGCAAGCACTTCTTCGCTATTCTGCGTGTGCTGCAGATCCTGCGGGTGCGCTTGCGCTTTGTTGTTGCTGTCCGGAGCTCGGTCGGCGTCGAGGCCGAAGGGGATGACAGGATCTCCATGAACGTCCCGGGTGGGGTTGGAGCTCGAGTGGAGGCCACCCGGGATAGCTCGTCGGCAATGTGATTGTCGCCCCGAGGTACGTGAAGCACCTCGAGGCCGTTGAACTTCTTTTCCATCCGCCTAACCGCCGCAAGGTATGCAGCCATCTGCGGGTCGTTGCATTGGTACTCCTTGGATACCCGGTTGACGACAAGTTGCGAGTCTCCCTTGGCGAGGAGGCGCGTGACTCCGAGGTCGGCCGCAATCCGCAACCCCGCCGGGAGAGCTTCGTATTCTGCCATGTTGTTGGTGCACCGGAAGTGTAGCCGGACCGCGTAGCGCAGCTCGTCGCCGGTTGGTGACAAGCAGCAGTACCCCTGCTCCCGCACCGTTGAGGGTGAGGGAACCGTCGAAGAACAACGTCCGGTAGTCGCCGGGTGCGTCGTACGGCTGCACCCGGGTGCTAAGCTCTTCCCGCTCGATCTCCGGGGTGGGTGTCCACTCGGCGATGAACTCGGCAAGAGCCCGGCTCTTGATGATGTGTGTGCTCGAGGAAGGACAAGTCGAACTCGCCTAGCTCCACGGCCCACTTGGCCACTCGCCCGGTCGCTTCCCTGTTGCGCAATATGGTCTCCAACGGTGCCGTAGTCACCACCCGGACGGGATGGCCCCGAAAGTAGTGTCGCAGCTTTCGGGACGCGATAAGTACCGTGTAGAGCATCTTCCGGTACCGTGGGTACCGGGTCTTGGTGTCCCGCAAAACCTCGCCGATGAAATACACCGGCGCCGAACGCGCCGGCGCAGGGCTCGGCCTCCGGGGCACGGGCCCCAGCTCGCTCTCGCTCGTCGTGGTAGTCGGTGTAGTGCCGTCGTCGGGCGTGGTTGGTGCGGATCCCGCCCGCCCTCAATGCGAGACATGGTCGGAGCCGGAGCCCCGGCGGGGTGGGATCAACGCCTCCATCCTTGTCTTTCCGGTCGTGGTCCCGGCTTCGCCCAAATCATGCGACAAGGTCGGAGCCGGAGCCCCGGCGAAGCCGGAGAGCCACGCCGTCCGCAGTAGTTGTCGTGCTGGGGCCCGCCCGGTGCCCCACCCGGCAGGCTGGAGCGGCCGCATCGCGCGCCCCGTCGTAAGCGAGAGCGTCCGCAGCACCCGGGTGCTCCAAAGCACTCGCGAGCTGGTCGCGGGTGGAGCCCCCGGTCCGGTTGGTCCGCCGCCTTCGAGCCGTCAAGGCACCCGCGCTTGCCGGTTCGTCGAGAACCGCGAGGTGCTCGCTCCGGCCGCTCGACCACCGGGGCCGCACCGACCACCTGCGGGTTAGCCGCTATGTACAGGAGCAGCGGCTCACCCGGTTCCGGGCGACTAAAACGGGCGCGGAGGACGGGTAGCGCTTGAGGTCTTGTAAAGCTTCGTCGGCTTCCCGGTCCACTCGAATTTGTCCGTCCTCTTCATCGCCTTGAACAGCGGGAGAGCGCGTTCGCCTAGGCGTGAAATGAATCGGCCAAGGGCCGCCATGCTCCCGGCTAGGCGTTGCACGTCCTTGAGCCGCCTCGGAGGGCGGATTTCTTCGATGGCCCGGATCTTCTCCGGGTTTGCTTCGATCCCGCGGTGCGAGACCAGAAGCCGAGTAGCTTCCCTGCCGGTACGCTCGAAGACGCACTTCTCCGGATTGAGCTTCACCCGGTTGCGGCGCAGGTTGGAGAAGGTCTCCTCTAAGTCGAACAGGAGAGACGGTGCCTTGCGGCTCTTAATGACCAAGTCGTCGACGTACGCCTCCACGTTCCTCCCGATTTGCGAGTCCAGGGTTAAGCGCATGGCCCGTTGGAACGTGGGGCCCGCGTTTTGAGGCCGAAAGGCATGCTCACGTAGCAAAAGCTCCCTGCGGGAGTCATAAAGCGATCTTCTCCTCATCCTCCTTAGCCATACAGATTTGGTGGTACCCGAAGTACGCATCTAACATGCAAAGCAGGTCGCGACTCGCCGTGGAATCTACTACAGTAATCTATCCGAGGCAACGGGAACGGATCCTTCGGGCAAGCCTTGTTCAGGTCGGTGTAGTCCACGCACATCCGCATCTTGCCGTTATTCTTGGGCACAACCACCGGGTTGGCGAGCCACGTCGGGTGCGTGACTTCCGGATGAACTTGGCCTCTAAAAGCCTCTTGACTTCGGCCCGGATGAAGTCCTCGCGCTCGAGGGCTTGGCACCTCGCCCGTTGCTTCACGGGTCTTGCGGCGGGGTTGACCTTGAGTTGGTGCTCAATCACCCTCCTAGGTATGCCCGGCATGTCCGAAGGGTGCCGGGCAAAGATGTCGCTGTTTGCTTGGAGGAAGGTGATGAGCGCGAGTTCCTATTTCGGGTCGAGGTCACCACCGATGGTGGTGGTCTTGTCCTCCGAGCCCCCGAGTGAGATCTTCTTGGTAGACACCTTTCCGGAGCCGAAAGCTTCGCCCGTTTGGGGCCGGACTCGCGCAGCGGGTTTGTCCAGGACGTCGCGCGCTCTCTTCGTGCCGGTATCCTCTTCTGCCGCCATCTCGGCCGCCAAGATGTCCTCGAGGCAAGCCATTGCCTTGACAGCGTCCGCCCTCTCCACGATGACACCCTTCGGGCCCGGCATCTTCGGCGTGAGGAACGCGTGATGCGGGATAGCCATGAACCGGTTGATGCCGGGTCTCCCAATGATGGCGTTGTAGGGGAGGCCGATGTCCGCGACGTCGAAGAGGAGCTTCTCGTGCGGAAGTTGTCCCGGTACCGAAGGTGACCGGGAGCTCAATCCTACCCAAGGGGCGGGAGCTACCCGGAGCACTCCGACGAAAGGGCGCGAGGGCCGCGAGCTCGGCGCGTGCCCACCGCAGGGAATCGTAGACCTTTGGGGTGATGAGGTTGAGGCTCGCGCCTCCGTCGATGAGGGTGCGTCCCACCTTCTTGTTGCGGATGGTGGGCGACACGACCAGGGGGATCTTCCCTTGGTGTTGTCCGGACCCACCATGTCGCTCTTGTCGAAGGTGATGGGGACGTCGGCCCACTTCAGCAGGGGAGCCGCGGCCTTGCCTTCGGTGATCGCGAGGACCTCGCGGCGAAAGCGCTTGGCCTCACCTTTGGACGCGAAGCTCGAGGAGCCTCCGCTAATCACGGCGATGGAGTCGTCCGCGCTCCGGTACGCCTCGACTTCCTCTTTCTCCTCCTCTTTCTCCTTTTCGGCCTTCTCGACCGCCCGCCGCTCGTCGCGCCGCTTGATGCTCGCCTGGATGTAGCGGCACTCCGACCGGTCGTGGTCGTTGGTGCGGTGGAAGTAGCACGCGAAGGTTCCCGGGTTTTAGCCGGCGACTTGCCGCACCCGCGGGGGTGGGCGCCGCGCCCCCGGGGGACGGGACTCCCGCCGCGGCCACTTCTTCCGCCTTGCGCTTGCGCGCGAGGTTCTTCTTCTCGCTTCTTGGAGAGGGTGCCCCCGGACTTGGGAGAGGAGGTACCCGGGTTGGATTTCGCCGGTGGGTCGTGCCACGCTTGGGCCTCCCGGCGACGGGCGCACCTGTCGGCCAGCTGGAAGAGGTCCGTGACCGTCTCCGGTTGGTGTACGCCCACTCGCCCGGGATATCCTTGTCTCGGACGCCGTGGCGAAGGCGGAGAGCACCCGGGAGGGGTCGATGCGCGGGATGGTGTTACGGACTCGACCGAAGCGCTGCATGAACGCCCGCAGCCGTCTCGCCCGGCTTCGGACGATGCGGTCCAGGTCGATCCGGCTCCCGGACGCTTCGCCGTTCCTTGGAAGTTGGCCATGAACTCCCGGCACAAACTCTTCCAAGATCCGATAGACTCGGTGCCGGGTTCATGAACCATGACCGAGCCGAGTCCTTGAGGGCCGGTGGAAGTAGTTGGCCATGATGTCTTCCGAGCCACCGGCGGCCTTGACCGCGGTGGAGTAGATCTGTAAGAACTCGTCGGGGGAGCGAGTGCCGTCGTACCTCTCGGGGAGGTCCGGGCGGAACTTGCCGGGCCACGTGACGTCGCGCTGAGCGCCTTGAGAGGGCCGCGCAACCCCCGAGGAAAGAAGGGTCGAGCTCCTTTCTCTTGCGCTTGGGTTGGCGCTCCGGGGACGTCTCCGCTTCCGGCCGTCGCGGTCGTGGGCGGAGGTGCGCTCACGTTCGCGTCCCGCTCGCGCGAACGCTCGATGTCGACGCGTGCATCCTCCCCTCGCGGCGGCGCCCGCCGAGGTCGTTGCGCAGGTCGCGGTGCCCCCGCCCTCGTGGGGAGTGGACGGAGAGCGAAGCCGCCGGCGGTCGCGCGTCCTTGGCGCGGTTGGCGCGGCGGTCGTTGTCGGTCGGCGGCCGCTGCGGCCGGCGTGACGGTCCTGCTGGCGCTTGGCCTGCGCCGTATCCAGGAGTTTACCCACTCCGGTGAGCCACTCCCTTGCTTGCTCTCCCCGCCGATCCCGCCGGCGGGTTGTTGAGCATGGTCTTCACGGCGGTTAGGGGTCATCCCCTCTTCTTCCTGGAAGAGGCGACGCGCAGCTGGCACGCTCGGACGCAGGCGGCGTGACGGCTTGGGCGTGGCGGTCGGCGCCGCGCCGGCCTCTCGCAGCACGCTCGGCCGCCGATGCGCCGGACGATTGTCGTGGGCGGAGCGGCCCGCATGACGACGGTCGCGGCGACGGCGCCCGGTGGACGCTCGGCCGGAGACGCTATCCTCCGTTCGCGGCGTGCTCGCGGACCTCCGCATGGTGCGAAGCAAGATTTCGCGGCGCGAAGCGAGATCTACGACCTTCCCCCTACCCGGCGCGCCAAATGTCGGTGTGTGAGTACACCTCCAAATGGGGGCCCGTCAAGGCTCCCTTGGGTTAGGCTCGGGAAGAACGGATATGCTCGCGCGTTAGCGTGGATGATCCAAGTGAGGAAGAACACCGAGAGTTATCCAGGTTCGGGCCGCAAAGTGCGTAATACCCTACGTCCCGCCTTTGTTATGTGTTAAAAGGAACCCTCTATTACATGGGGGTATCCCCTCCTTTTATAGGGCAAGGAGGGGAGTACTATGCAAGTACCGGGGTACCCGGACACCCGATGGGGGTCCGGTCCCTCCTCGCATGTTCCGACACGATCCCGACATAAATCCGTTGCGATCTTTGTCTCTTGGTTCGCGTTCCCAATCTCTCCCTTCCTATTGGCCGAGAGCCCTCCCGGCACCGTAGCTACGCGGCTTCCGAGGCGCGGCGCACGGGGAAGGCGCGCGCACGTCTAGTCGGGCCGCGGCGTCGCCGAAGGCCATCGAGTGCCGCATTAACTCCGGGTAGTTGGGGCGCCGGAGGAAACTACCGCGAAGCTTCGTCCTCCCTCCAGCGCTCCCACTCCTCCGGCTTCCGCGGACTCGTGGGCTTCGTGGCTTCGTGGACTCCGTGGCTTCGTGGACTTCATGGCCGTGGGCCTCATCTTCGTTTGTAGGCCGAAAGTAGCCCGTACGTGGTTAGGGGGACCCCCAATCCCCCTACACCGACAAATACAAGTACCAAAGCGACCAAAATATCTCAGGTTGGATAACCCAATTAAGGATTCCTTGGAGTTCTATTGGTAAGCTTAGGATTCAGTTGTCAATACTCTCTCTGAACTTACTGAAAGTCAACGCAGAGCATCAGTCCCGGACCATGTATTTCTACGAAAATCTCTAAAATTTTTGGAACGCCGAAGATTTCTCTTATTCAGAGCATGAACAGAATGAAATTAAGCTAAAGCGAAAGAGGATGAAGGAATCCAACCTGGGTTCCTGACCGTCGTCTTGACAGCGTATCCCTTCTCCAGCAGCATCTTCACGAGCGCAGAGGCGATGTACCCGTTCCCTCCAGTGACGCACGCCGTCTTCTTGCCGGCTGCCGACATCGCCGATCGACCACCGCTTCTATCTCCCCACAAAAGGAAGACCTCACTGGCTGCTGCACCGAAAGTCCGGAACTCGAACGGTGAGGTTCGTCTGATTGCGGTGACTGTCTGGAGGAGCTATAGGTGTCGCATCAGCGTGCTGGAAATAATAGCCTTCGGAAAATAATTTCTATGACCTTGAGCTAGATCTGCTCCAGAAAAAGACGTGGTGGGTGCTGGCACTGCTGCCTCGCTGTTGGATCTGCTCTAGAAAGAAACGCTATCTGTATCTGGCGACGCAATTCATGACGGAACATTCTGAGATAAAGAGACCACCAGTAAATCTGAAGTGAAGGGTACGACACACAGCTAATAAAATCTCATGTTTTTCATGGGAATACCCAAGCAACCAACTGTGATAGTCAATTGCACCTTTTGCATGTGAAAGACTCCATGATTTATGTAATGTTTGACAATTTTTAGGTTTCATCGTTTGAATCATATCGTCACTGTCACAGACGCAACCTCACACATCAACCTTTAGCCTCTCTCCACTCCATAACGATCTGCGGCCAATGTTGCATACTTCGAATTGTTGTGTCCTAATGAATTTTTTTGAACTTTCTAAATTTCAATTTATGAATTGGATACTTTGGATTGTTCTCTCCTAATTAATTGAGTGTTGTAGCAATGAAAATCAATTGTTTCATTACTGAAAATTAATTGTTTCAATTTTTAAATGTTATTTTTCAATTTCTTGAATTGTTCAAGTAGTGGAAAAGAATTGTTCCAATAATAAAATATAATTGTTCTAGTAGTGGAATTATATGAAATTTAAATATTAGTTAACATATTTATATTTTGTGTATATTTAAGATAAAAAATAATAAATTTAACATCAATGGGCCACTTCTTATATTTAGTTGGCCAAAATGTGAGGTACTGCCCGGAAGCTATGGCCTATGGGGGAGAGGAAAGGGTATGAATAATTTCTGATTCGAACAACATAAACAGTCACTTGGAGCATGTTCATTTTTTTTTTAATTTCCTGGGAAACTTGAACTCTCCATTTCTAGTTTACTGATTCAATAATGTTTTTTGAAATGGTGAACTCTTTACAAATCTGAAACAAAGTGATTTTTTACTTGGGAGTTGAAATAGAAGGTGTTACACACAACGAAGGGAAATCAAATCCCACCCTCTCTATGAAAAGGGAGTTGGAGATTGCGGATGGTGGTTGGGATCCTGTGGTGTTGGCCGTGCCTTCCGGGAAGGCAGGGTTGGAATTTCAACACTCCACAATAAAAATGATATTGAGGTCCTGTTCGTTTCCTGCCCTCTAAAAATTATACCCATCACATCAAAGAGAATCTTACTATTTAGTAGTACTTTTAGGGAAAAGTCCATTTAACTCCCCTGAACAATCCACTTTGTCCAAATTATACCCTAAACAAAATCATGGCTCACTTTACTCCCCCAAACAATTTAAGTTGGTACAATTTACTCCCTTATGCAATTTCTCTTTTATATTTTCTTTTGTACGAGCTGAGTTTAATGCTCAAATTTTGTACAATGATAGTTTTCATTGAACCTTACATTTAAAATATATAATATATATATAGTAAACATATATTTTATAGTTTAATAGCATCAAATATCATCTTAATTATATGGTTCTAGAATTTTATACAAAATATTTAAGAAAAAAATACAAAATATTTTCATTATATAGAGAATGGTACCATCTATCATCATGCAAAATTTGAGTTTCAAATTCAAATCGTACAAAGAGAAATAAAAAAGAAAAATTGTATGAGGGAGTAAATTGAGCCAACTTAAATGTTTTGAGGGAGTAAAGTGAGCCAAATTTTTGTTCGGGGTGTAATTTGAACATAGTGGATTATTCGGGGAGTAAAATGGACTTTTCCCGTACTTTTATTAATTTAATGACAAAACCTATGTCACGACCCCCTCTAATTTGCGAGACGAATCTAATGATCCTAATTAATCTATGTTTTGCTACAGTGATGCTACAGTAAACATCTTCTAATAACATCATAATTACCCTCGTTGGATTCGTCTCGTGAATTAGATAGGGGGTCTGTAATTAGTTTCGAGATTAGACTTTATTTAATACTCCAAAATGATAAAATTCTCTTTGATTTGACCCTCTAAAAATTATATACCTGGAAACGAACACAGCCTGACTCCCAGTAGCGGTCATAACCTGAAAGAGGTGGGGTTCGGGCTTGACTGCCTACTGGTAAAAAAGAAAAGAAAAAATACTCACTGTCACTGTAGGTCTCTTTTGTAGTAGCTGAAGACCATGCCGCCGCACCAATCATTTGTGTACAGTGCCTGCCCGGAATGGATGATGAAAGTTTGCATGGTATCACCGCCGCCAAGCCCAGAACCAGAAGAAGAGGAATGTGCGGCGCGGAGCACGTCCTGCAGGGTGAGCTCATTGGGCTTGGGCGGGATCTCCGGGCGCTGGTACAGCTGTACGCAGCCCTTAATGGACATGAGATAGCCCAGGAAACCGGCGCGGGGGCCGCCATGGCAGATCGCGGCAAGGACCCGGCGCCAAAATCGGGCGTTGAAGATTGCCTGGAGCAGCATGCCGAACACCCGCGCCTCGACGAACGTGCGGTCCAGGCGGCGGGAGATCTCCTTGGCCACCGCCGCCATCCGCGGGTGATCGCGCGGGTCCGCGCCGCCGAACGCGAAGGCCTTGAAGTAGTACCAGTACTCCTCCTCCTGAAGGGGGCGGAGCACCACCGGGTCCACCGTCCCGAGAATCGAGGCGAGACCGGCGCCGTTGAGGCACGTGAAGAGGAGCTTGCTTCCGTTGCGGGCGAGCTTGCTCGTCGCCAGCAGCGCGGCCCAGGCTGACTTGTCGACGGGCCAGGCGTCCTCGAACACGATCAGGGACCGGCCCTCCTCCCCGAGCCGCGGCTCGTCGAGGATGCGGCGCACGCCCGCGAAATACTCAGGCCCGCCGCTCGTCCACCTGGTCTGACCGGGCCGCCCACCCGCGTCCAGCACCTCCTGCAATTCGACCCACTCGACGCGCGCGAAATGGCCACGCACGCGCTCGTCGGCGCACACATGTTTCACCAGCGTGGTCTTGCCGCCGAACCACCGATTGCCGGTCACCGCGAGCGCGCTCAGGCCGGATGTTGACGCCGGCTGCAGCAGGAAGGCGATGACGCGCTCCGTCTCCACATGGCGCCCAAACACACACTGGTCCATGTACAGCGTCGTGGTCACCGGCCACGGCACCTTATTCCTCCGCCGGGGGTACCCCTGCACCAGCTGGATCAAAGACTCCCGCATGCCGTCGCGCATCAGGGCCTCCAGCTCCTCGACGGCGGCGGCCAACCTCTTCTCCGTCGTCGTGCCGTCGCCGCCGCCCAGCATAATCAGGCGGGCACGCTTCTTCGTGGCGTTCAAAGGCGAGCATAGCGCCAACTTGCGCTTGCCCACCGTGGTGGTCCCGGTCACCACCAATGAATCTACATCTTCCACCGCATCATGATCGTCCTCGTCGCCTATTGCGCTGGCCTTCTTGACGACGTCGTCGAGGTCAGCGGCCTCGAGCGCAAAGCAGCCGCGGTACATGGCGTCGTTCACCGCCTTGAGCTGGAAGAGGAGCTGCAGGTTGGTGATGTGCCGCCCCTCGGCTTCCTCGACCACGCTGCTGATGTGGCCCAGCAGCCGCTCCAATCGCCGCCGGTGCGTGTCCCGGGCGCCGGACGACGACGGCCATGGCAAATAATTGTCGATCAGGAAGGAGAATACCCGGCCAAAGATCTCGGACAGCGCTGCGGGGACCACAACGTCCCTCGTGAACTCCATAATACTGATCCCTGCGAGGAGCAGCGACCGGAGAAGGGGTGCTCCCTGCTCCGCCCGGCTGAGCACACAACGCATTTTGTACCCACTCTGCCCTCGCTTGGGTGCCCGTCAACCAGTACTTTAACAAACGAGTTAGGTGCAGCAGCACTTACGGGGCACTTTAATTTGTTTCTTTGGAATCGGAATGACCTTGTAACTCAGCAACACAAATCTTATTTTAGCCCTAATTAATTATAAAAGTGGATGAACTATCAGCCTCATATTATTGTCCCAATAGCAACATCCTAGAAATTCCCATCCTATAACTTTTTGAAGCGATGAAAGACTCGTACCGTGCCGGTTGTATGATACAGTACTAGGAAGAGATTTCATCGCTAGCGCACACAGATTATTCTTTTACAAAGGTTAACCTGCTTTATTCGAAGCATATCAAGTTCATCAGCATTCCATTGTTCACAATTCCCAGGTTTACACCTGATAAATATTTTTTTACGAACACGTAAAAGCTTTGCGTGTAAGACTTTATAGAAGAAGAGAAAGTGCAAAGATGCATGAAAGTTTGCTTACAAAATCGCTGGTCGTCTGAGCCAAACTAGACTCTTTATGATCTAGCGAGAACTCCCACTGTCGAGTGGCTGCTACCTAATTTACAACCTGAGCTACCGGGCCACGAGCAAACTTGCTGAGCCATGCTGCTATGTAGCGGCCGAGGCCCAAAGATCGGCCAGGTGCTTGGCCCCGGCGTGAGCCCAAAGCTGCGCTTCTTCTCTACAGCGAGAAATGGTCGCCCCCACCGTCGCTAGTTCGTCCTCAAAGATACGGGCATTACGCTCTTTTCATGTCATCCACATAACAAGCAGGAAAAGAGAATCGAAACCTCGTCTACGCGCTCTTGGTATTCGTTTGCGCCAACGTCTCCACCCTTGTTGCCATGTGTTGCAGGACGGCTGTTGAGGAAGACAAGCCTCCTGCGCAAGGCCACGCCAAAGTTGTCGCGTGAATGAGCAACTCCAGAGTAGATGTTGTTGTCGCTCCTCTTAAATATCAATCACCCTTTCAGGAAAGCACCTACTACAATTCCTTAGTTTCCGCGTAGAGACCACAAGAGGCCGTAGCTCATCTCTATTCCTTGGCAGCCCTAGGTGCAGGAATAACCTTGCACCTCACCAACACTAATCCATAACAAGGATAATCATATTTTAACCCTAGGTGTATGAACTGTCATCTATAAAATCCTACAAATTTCTCCTCCTATAATTTTTTAAACGAAAGAAAGACTTGTTCTCTGTCTAATGTATAATACTAAGAGATTTCACCGCAAGCACATGCAAACTTTTGTTCAAAAAGTTACCCCTGCTTTATTCAAAGCACATCAAGTTTGTGCAGCATTTGCTAAACATTAAGAATACTCCTACAGATCCAAACCGCTTTGTCCAACCAGTGTTCAACCAATACAAAAACATCGTTGTACATGAGTTCAAAAATATTATTTGTGTTTTAGTCGGACACTTGGATAAACTGGTTGGATATATAGTATTTTCCAAATAACAATCACTCATTCATGCTTTTTAAAAAACACCTGTTCAGCTCTATTTGTTGGCTTGAACAAAATACATCACATTTTAAATGAATTTAAGGAATAAGTCAGAAAATAAGAATCTATCTTTTGAATTCCTAAAATTATAGGACCTTTTTCCACGCTAATTACCAATTCTTTTTTGTCATTGTGATTATCGGATAATTTAGACTATTATTTAGAGATAGATCACTACAAGAATCTGAGTACTGTAACGACGGTTAAAAATATCCAGGAAAGAAGAGGTGACCTAACTTCCTGGCTATAAATAAACATCTGTAAGGGCATGGCAACACCATGCACAACTAATAAGAGGTGCAATATCAGCCGCTAGTAATGCCAGCCACCACTTGAGGAACAACAGAGTCGGGTGTATATACATGTTACTACCGATGGTCTATGTTGTCACCCTACAATTTTATGTGAAAAAAATTAAGTTATATGTTATTCCTCATAATCACAACAATACATCAGAATTATATCACATCATCCAAATCATCATAACATTACTAGAATTATCATAGGAAGTCACAGAAACATCCATAATCATGTAATATTCACAAGTACATCAATCGTCCACAATAATACTGGGACAATAGTTTTTCAAAACTACTTGCCAATATTTTATTCCAACGGCAGAGATCTTAGATGAGAATAAAACATAACTAGTTGTAAGTATTTTACCATATTGAACGTAGTATCGTCAAAACGATGGATTTATCATGATTAATTTTTATTTTTATGATAATATAAATAAAATTCAGTAATTTATTTAATATTTGATGTTAACAATGTATTTGATATTATTCTTACAATAAAATTATGGTTCATATAAAAAAATTATATTTATGAAAAAAATCGATCTGTTTATTATTGATGAAATTACAAAATCCCCTTAAACTAAAACTACTATCCAGTATTGTGGACTGAAAAACTTCTATCAAACAAAGTCAAAGTATTGTACCTAACACATTACACTTTTTTTTTTAGGTAAACACATTACACTCTTTTTGCACATCCCTTCGATGACCTGAACACCTAGGCATGTGAAAAAACAATTCGGTTGTCGGACCCATCTGGCCTCGCGATCCAAATAAGGCGGTTATATGCAGAATTAAACAGAGTAAACAGGGATTTTTGTGATGATGATTGCACGGCCGTCTGTGATCACTGCTCGTCGTCGCCATGGTGGCCCAGGTGGTCACGCCGCGGCCGGCCAACGCTCTCACAAATGTGGATGCAGGCTGCAGCAATAGACATGGAAGCGGCCCAGGTCCCGTGAACGGCAACGGACGGCGCCCTCCGGTTCCTTTCGCTGTTGTACGTAGTGATTGGATTGCTGTGTTTCTATCATTACTGCTACTATCCGGCACATGTTTCTGCCATCACTGAATTATTCTTAGATTGCTGGTTTAGAGTGCAGCATTGGGACAATCGGACAGAATTACCAAAGTTACTATATGTTTTTTTTGTGTGATTATCTGCTACTCCATCTTTTAAAAGAAAACTAGCGATGACATTCGTGTGTGCTAATGGAGATGGCGGTCTAAATCCAAGATGCACGTATCCCAGCACCCTCCCATATACCAATTCTCGTTTCGTCGTGGCAGAAAGTACATGGCCATATCACGTAGTACTACAAACTAACTGAACTATTATCACTGATCACTGGCAACAATACACTTATTTACTATTAGCAACCATATATGGACAGTTTATCCTGATCGCTGATGCAGAGCCGAGGAGCGCGACGTCAGTTTGGCAGAATCCCCAGGGCCTTGCCGTACTCGATGACGTCACCGTAAATCTCGTCCAGCGTCTTATACTTGTACTCGAACCCTTCCCGGAGCAGCTTCGCCGACGACAGGCACACTAGAGGCTTCTCAAGTAGCTCGCCGGAGCTGCACAAAAATGAGAGAACGCGATCACTAGTTAGTGCAGCACTGCAATTGTGAAAAGCAAGTGCTAAAATCAGAGCACTGAAGAAGAGGATTTCTTACAGCAGATTCGTTTTCACGGGGTATTGCGGGTACTTGTCTTGCAGGAAACGCGCGAGCTGGAGAATGGTCGTGTTGAGGCTGCAGCAGAGGTACCTCCCGGCGGCGGCCGCCTCCTCCTCGGCGAAGAAGAGCTCGGCGCGGCAGACGTCATTGACGTGGACCAGCGCGACCCTGCCGGACGCCCTCTCGATGCCGCGCAGCACGGCGAACTCAGCCTCGTCACCGGACAGCAGGGAGAGGCAGTTGGGGACGCTGGTCACCGCGTTCGGGGCCGGCGCCGCGCCGACGGTGATGACGGGGCACACGGTGACAAGGCTGATTCCGTGCTCCTCGGCGAACCTGCACGCTTCCTTTTCCAGCAGCACCTTGGATACCGGGTACCCCTGTGTCGTTGAGGCACCGTGACAGCATCAGCTGCAGATCAAGATAGGATACGATTTGAAGATGGTGCTTACGTACCCACATCGGCGGCTTGTTGGCTCGAAGGAACTCGACGTCGGACCAGGAGTCCTCGTCCTGGACATGGCCGTCGCCTTGTAGCTGCGTCCTGGCGATTGAGGCCGCCGACGAAGTCAGGATCACGCGCTTCACAGTCCCAGCCTTGGCACACGACCTCATCACGTTCAGAGTTCCTCGGACTGCTGGCTCGATCAGTTCTTCCTGCGAACAGCACACATCACAGACCGCAATAAGTGCAGTGATGGGAGATGATTTGAAGTAGGTGATGACTGTGACTGCGCACCTCCGGGTTCTCACACCTGAGGTTCACCGGCGCGGCGACGAGGAAGGCGTAGTCGCATCCGGCAACGGCTTGGTCGAAGCTGCCTTCTTTGTTCAAGTCGGCACTGTAAACCTCCAGTGGGCCGAGCGCCTGCAATTCCTTGAGGTGGGAATTCTTCGACATGTCATCTGAGGTTTCAGAATCAAAACTGTTAGAGAGAGCAACAAATCCCTGTCCGTTTCTCGATAAGAACGGTACGAAAAATCAACTCAGATCGGAAAACCCAATCTCGGAATTTCCTTGGGTCTCTGCAGGTTCAGTTTCAGACTCTTCTGAACTTACTGAAAGTAAACGCAGAGCATCAGTCTGAGAACATATACTGCTACGAAAATTTCTCTGATTGTTCTCGTTCATGAAAAGCCCAAGATTTCTATTGCGCAGAGAAGGAACAAAAAGTAAACCGAAAGGGGATCAAGGGATCGTACCAGGGTTCCTGACCGTTGTCTTCACGGCGTAGCCCTTCTCCAGCAGCATCTTGACGAGCGCGGAGGCGATGTAGCCGCTCCCTCCGGTCACGCATGCCGTCTTCATTCCGCCGGACGACATCTACGACCGCCACTTGTATCTCCTTATTACAGGTGAGGGAAAGTTCTCACTGCAGCAACGGAACACGAACAGGAGGTCCGTCTGAGTGCTTACTGCTGAGACCACAAGATGTCAACATCAGCGTATTTTGGAAGTATTCAGAACGTAATAATATTTATGTGAAAAGAGAAACAATTTGCAGTAGAAAACTGAAAAAGATGCAGTGACCTTGGCTGGCTGCTCAACCGGTTGTGGATGACAGTGCTCCTGCCTTATTTTTTTAAAAAAACTACTAGGTGATACTGTTTAGGGTATCTTAGTAACTATATAGGTTTTTGTTAAAATTATGTTTCCTTGCCATTCGCGATTTGTGAAATTCAACTTTGAAATTCTCGAAAATCAAATACAAAATCACGAATTTCACAATTGTTAAATTCAAATTCAAATTTGAAATTTGAGAAAATTGATTTTGAAGTTTGCGAAATATCAATTAACTAAATTAAAATTTCAACTTCAAAGCAAATTCTTAAATTCGTGAAAATGAAAATTTAAATTTAAGTGAAATTCACGAAATTCAAATTCAAATTCGAAATTAGTGAACTTTGAATTGAATTCGAGAAAAATCAACTTTGTAATTTAAAAAAATCAATATCGTAAAAATTAAATTCAAATTCAAAATTTGTGAAATTTCCAGTTCACAATAATCAAATTAAATTTCCTTCAGCCTATTATAATGCACACTATTGTATTCTTCCGAAAATACCCCAGTATAATTAGTATCACATAATAGTACTAGTGATACTAGTGATGTGATCCAAATTAATCTAACATGCCTGATTTTTTGTACCACCAATACTAATTGTAGTACCACTAATACGGTACCGGTAATAGTATGTGCCGTAAAGGAGCTCCCCTATGTGAGCTCGTCCAGCAATAAGTATGACTGCATTTTGATTAGTCACGATCCAAGGAGGTTGTATGCAAACAGAATACAGTTAACAGAGTAAACGGGGTTTGTGATGATCCATCTGATTTAACAATACTGTACCGTCTGAGTTCAGTTCAACCATACGAGACCCATCATGGCTCGTCCTTGCCATGGTGGCCCAGGTGGTCGCCCCGCGGCCGGCCACGTCACGCCGCTCCATCTCGCAACGCTCTCACACAAATGCGGATGCAGCAACAGCCATGGATGCGGCCCAGGTCCCGTGAACGGCAACGGACGTCGCCCTGCGGTTCCTTTCGCTGTTGTAGGTAGTGATTGGATTGCTGCGTTTCTGTCATTACTGCATCTATCCGGCTCAAGTTTCTGTCATCACTGAATTATTCTCAGATTGCTGATTTAGAGTGCAGCATTATTGGGACAGCCGGACAGAATTACCAAAGTTAGTAGATTAGCTTTATTTCTTATGATTATCTGCTACTCCAGCTTTTAAAAGAAAAATAGCAATGACAATTGTATGTGCTTTTGGGCATGGACGTGCAGCTAAAGGTCACCATGCTTAAGAAGCGTGTGAATCCATGATGCACATCCCAGTACCCTCCCATTCCCATATAGGAGTACCAATTCTCGTTTCGTCGTGGCAGAAAGTACATGACCATATCACGTACATAGTATTAGAAACTAACTGAACCATCATCACTGATCACTGGCAACAACACACTTATTTACTACTAGCAAAATGCCCGTGCGTTGCTACGGACTGATGAAAAAAACTAAAACATTTGCAAAATGTGGGTTAGTAAACAAAATTTTGACTATTTATGAAATATTGTACACCTACAAGCCTATCGTCTTGAAAGTGTTTCCAAGAGATGACCGAAGGACTTTAAAATAAATTAGTATTTGGGTTTAGAGAGAGAGAAAACTCATCCAAACGGTAACTTAAGTCTTAAATCACCAATTCATCCAACAGCACAAACTTGGTAAGGTACGTGATGCAAGACATTCCATAAGTAGAGAGGCGCTGCATGAACTGTATAGATAATTGTGCATTTGTGCTAACAAAACTGAGCACGCAATCAAACAACTTGAACCAGTGTGTAGACACATGCTTGATTCTTATTTTGATCCGATGGTTTCACATTTGATTTATAAAAGAGTTAAAAAAATATAGCAACATTCATATGTGCAACATTAATATGTTAGTATATGAAATATGAGATCACTGACTCGCTTCGCTTTTAACATGGAGCTCAAGAGTTAACATCCTGTATAATCCTAAAATGACAGTTTAGTACTACTTTCCATCTAAAAACATTGTTTGCTCAAGAGTTAAGAGTTAACCAAAGTAGATTAGATTAAAAGCATTTCTAACATTATTTCTAAATTGAACATTTGGTCAAATTCTCTTGCTGATCAAGTTCAAAGCAACGCAGAGCATGTCGCATAGCCTATTCCAAGGAGAAACATCAAACTTTTCAACCATGAATCAAGAATAGATTAGCGGATACCACCACAGTTGCTCACCATGTTTCCTTTGTTGTTTCCTGGACATCCTTTTATCAAAAGAAAAGATAGAAAGTAGCACGTGTAATATGTAGAACAATTAGCTCCTGCTGCTTCTGGAGTTTGGTTAACACGAACTCCATCATCAGCTTCAAATGCACTTTTAAGAGAGAACCGCCACTTAGATAAATAAGAAAAAATATAACAAAATGATTAATCAAAATGCAACTTTACCAAAAAAATGTACATTCCCATAAGTAAGTTCTGTAATCAACGAATGATCACGGTAAAAGAAAATGAGCATACTAAGATACAAACAAAAGGGGATTATATTAAAAAAATACTAAGATACAATCAAACTCAATCAATCAGTTAGGCAATATAATTGAACTAAACATGACTGTCACTGCAGTACATATACTACTTTTTTGGACAACAGTATATATAATGCTTTTTTTGTTTTGAACCTGTATATACACTACTTAGTACATTGTACTTACACCTGTATGATAAATATTTTTTTCACTTTTCAAAGTAACTATTCAATCGGAAATCAACAATTAAAGCTGCTGTTAATTGTGGTTGTTCACTCGTTTGTTAAATATATGGCAAAGAACAATTACCTCAATGATTTAGATTGAGCTGCATTCAACCTAAAAAATCAAACATGTTTTCATTTTTTTATGCTAGGCTTACAGAGTTGCAGTTAAGTGGCAAATATATGGCGAAGAACAACTACCTGAATGATTCAGATTGCGCTGCATTCAACCCAATGAATCAAACATGTTTGTATTTTTTTTATGCTAGGCTTGCAGAGTTGTAGTTAAATGACAAATATCTGGTTCTAGCGTACATACATCCATTCACGATGTTATAAGTCTGTAACCTGCCGCCCTCTAGCGACGCATCAGTCAACTTCGTGAATAGATAATTAGATATCACACAGAATAGAATATGATTTTACCTCAACCATACCACTGTTGGCGACCTTCATCATCACCGCTCTGTGTACCAGTACATCTGCTGATTTGAGGGAATAATGATTTAGGGACGCACCCCATACCGACAATAGGGATGGCTGCTCTGACCTCCATGGTTGCAATGGCACACAAAAAGGTTTCGATTCAGATAAGTACTGCTTCGAGCCGAGCCGTGATTTGGTGACCACGAACCTAGCTAGCGGCCCTTCTCCTCGAATCTGGGTTTCCGTCCAGACGTCATTCTCGCACTGGGCACCGCAGGTATGTAGTAGGGCACCGAACCGGTGTTGTTCGACGGCATGGTGCACGAACTCAGCATCAAAGTGCTCACCGTCGTGTTTCGCCTCAAAACGTGCGCAACGCTGGAACAGACAACAACGACTACTCGATGTCCGACAACACATGTAGAGATACACGATGGGCTGCGACTTCTCGACCTCCGCCGGCAGCTGGTGGCAGGTGCCCATTAAGATCGAAGAAAGGAGCTGGTAGGACCGTGGCCATCGGAAGATCAAATAATACAGAGAAGAAACATCTGATATACAAAAAGACTTTTGGGTGCCGTACATGAACTGAACTCTATGTGGATTTATTTACTCTGCTGTCGGTGATTTTTATTTCGGGAGCTTATGATCGGGGCCGAGTCGGTTTTTGTGGGCGTACGGGCGTACAGAATTTCTTGCATGGACGTTTTGAAGAAACATATTAAGGAGTAGTAGACTAGCAACCATATATGGTCGATTCATCCCGATCGCTGATGGAGAGCAGAGGAGTATGGCGTCAGTTGGGAAGAATCCCCAGGGCCTTGCCGTACTCGATGACGTCACCATAGATCTCGTCCAGCGTCTTGTACTTGAACTCGAACCCTTCCGTGACCAGCTTCGCCGACGACAAGCACACCCTTGGCTTCTCGAGCAGCTCGCCGGAGCTGCAAAAGAACGCAAGCAAGCCACCGTGCTTGTCCATCATTAGTGGAAACAGAAATTAACCGTCAGTAGTGTGGAGAAGCCGATGGAGAGCCTTACAGCAGGTTGGTGTCGACGCTGTACTTGTGAGCCAGGACGCGCGCGATCTCGGCGATGGTGGTGTTGACGCTGCAGCAGATGTACCTCCCGGCAGCCGCCGGCTCCTCGGCGACGAAAATCTCGGCGCGGCAGAGGTCGGCCACGTGGACCATGGGCACGCAGCCCGTAGCCATCTCGATGCCTTTCAGAACGCCGAACGCTGCCTCGTCGCCTGGAGGGTGTCGCACGATGACAACAAAATGACGCCATGAGAAAAGTCATTTCATTTCTTTTCCAACAAAGAAAAAAGATTGTTTTGTTGAGCGATCTTTTCATCAGTTGGCGCTTGACGATGGATCTCGCTCACCGGATAGCAGGGAGAGGCTGGCCGGGACGCTGGTGTGGATCTTCCTCGCCGGCGCCTCGCCGACGGTGACGCAGGGGCAGACGGTGACCAGGCTGAGGCCGTGCTCCTCCGCGAACTTGCACGCCTCCTTCTCCGACAGCACCTTCGAGACCGGGTACCCCTGCGACGATGCAAATTGCAGTAGTGCAGACATGAGCGAGCGAGTGTGCGTGTGCGAGCTGCGAGGCCGTTCCGGTTCGAAATGAAGACGTTCGTACCCAGGGACCAGACTGCATCTCGGCGGCGAGCCACTTGACGTCGGACCACGACTCCTCGTCCAGCACGTGGCCGTCGCCCTGCAGCGGCCTGCTGGAGACCGCGGCCGCCGACGAGGTCAGGATCACGCGCTTCACCGTCTTGGCTTTCACGCACGACCTCATCACGTTGAGCGTTCCGCGGACAGCGGGCTCGATCAGCTCTTTCTGCCATCACCAGAATTTTTGCATTATGTCGCCGGAAAAATTAAAGTGAATGACAAGTGTGGATATGCACCTCTTGATCTTTTGCGTGGAGGTTCACCGGAGCCGCGATGAGGAAGGCGTAATGGCAGCCGGCGACGGCGTCGTCGAAGCTGCCTTCCTCGTCCAGGTCGGCGCGGAGGACCTCCAGGGGCCCAAGCTCCTGCAACTCCTTCAAGTGGGAGTTCTTCTCCATGTCATCTGGGATTCAGAGTCACAACAGCAACAAAACCGTTTCAATTGCAGAACCTAAACCAATCTCTGGCAGATAACGTGAACTGATGAAAACTCCGTAGGAATCGTACCGGGGTTCCTGACGGTGGTCTTCACGGCGTAGCCTTTCTCCAGGAGCATCTTGATCAGCGCCGAGGCGATGTACCCGTTCCCTCCGGTCACGCACGCCGTCGTCCTGCCACCCCCGGCATCGTCGTCGCACCGCTCAGTATCAGTGACTCTTTGCTGGGAACAAAACGGATCCACTCGCCAGTTGGAAGACTGTTTGCTGTGAATCCGTGACGTCCCAGGAGCTGCACAACTTTATACCACAGGCGGATAGGCAGGGACAATCGGAAGAAAACAATTTTGGTGCTACTAGGATAGGAATAGGAAATGTCAGTATCCGGCTTCATTTCGGAGGACCACAGTGCACGGTGGGTGGTGCTTCATGGATTGGTTGGTGCACGGCCACAGCCGTCGGGTGGGCATGAGGAGAGGGACCGTTGGCACCGTGTCCAACAGCATGTCAATTTCACCGGACAGTACTGACGACCATTCCTTCCTACACTGCTAGTAATGCGATGTTTGTTGGGACAAGTTTTGATTCAAAGAACTTTCAGAGAGGAGAGACTGGGAAAATATACGTTGGCATGTTCATTGATAGGGATTTTAGAGGTTCCAGCATGGTTAGGTTCGTTTTCAAGAGAAACCTACATACCCACCAAGTTGGAGTTTAAGATATTAATGATAATTAATTTCATAAATTTCAACAAAAATCCAACCTAGTTTTTTACATATCCTCATAAATGTTTACCGATTGGTAATTGTCCTAAAAACATGATCGGGTTAAATAAGCAAAAAAAAAACATTCAAAAAGTTGAGTCAAATGAGCAAGGGTGTAATAGACATTTGCAGTCTTAGCTTACAACAGCAACTACACTATACAGAACAAGGTCAAGGTGAACGCTCAATTTCTCTAAAAAAAGGTGAAAGATCAATTTTGAAATCCTCTTGAAATAGGATCAAATGAGCAATTGCCTCTAGATAATTTTTTAAAAGGAAATCCTCTTGTCAATCGACTGAAAATCATTGAACCTTAGTCGATGGTGTGAACGAATGCATCAGCAGTTCACCGGAGAGCTCGTCGGAGTACTACCACGTGGTTTGTACCCAAAAAATCCAAAACTAACCTCGGACCATGAAACCGGCAACTCATTGGAGAATTTAGCGACGCGACGGTCATAGAAGAATTTAGTGTGGCGGCGACCTAGAGAATTTAGCATGGGTGGAGATGGAGGTGGTAGCAGGTGCGGGCAAGCATGGGCTCGTCGCGAGAAAAGAGAAGAGATGAAAAAAAGATGAAGGTTGAAGAAACACTAGCATCGTTCGATCTAGATCTGAGGGCCAATAAATGACGACTAAAATCGGAGTTGATTTTCAATCACCTAAAAATTAATTAGCAGCTCCTTTTGAAAAACATACAAAGAAAATTTTATCTAATTTTTAGTAACTTTGATTATTATCAAAATTTTTAGACCTTAAGAGTGATCCTTTCTGTTGACGAAGTTTTACTCACGGCACATTGCAACTTTACGGCCATGTATGTCTTCCTTCCTTCTAGTTTGTTGCAACTCTATTAGGGGCATGCATTTGATTTTGATACAATTTCATACACACTAAAAAAACTCAGTCTTATTGTTTGTTCAGAAATCGTTTCTGTTGGCTAGACAAGTCTCACACAAAAGATGTGAGAACAGGGATGTGGCATGAACCGTACTCCAGTTGCATGATTAATCTGCTGGCTAAAAACCGTAACCGAGTTGTTGAATAATGAATGAATGATTTTTTAATAACCTAAATTTCACCATATGTGAAATAGCAAGTAATTTAGATTATGAAAAATCTTCAAAACATATGTAAGGGGATCTAGTTTTGTTCGTTTCATCACATAGAACACAATTTGTGAAAATGGAATTTAAATTGGACATTGTGTGTAGAGTTTATATAGTTTTTAAAAAATAATCTAATGATGTCAGTTAACATCATGTGAAAGTGACATTTGGGTGAGAGGAGTCAATCACACTAATTCATATGACGTGATCCTTGCGTGATTCAGTTGTTCTCTGGTCCCGTCAGACCAGATTATTTGGCGTGAGTGGACTATCAATCACGCCATAAAGATTGGTATGATTGGGGTCAACCTGAGTCTACGTCGAAATCCGACGTGACGGTCGACGCTAACGTGAACACAATCATGTCGTATGAAATGACGTGATTCTTACATATAGATCCTAAAAATTTAGTTTGAGATGTTTTTTATAATTTTAGATTAAAAATTATTATTTAAAAAATTAGCACACGATCGTACAACACGAGATGCAATGGAGAAGCTGGCATTAGCACTGGGCACAAAACCCGAAACCCGAAGACCGAACCCAAAAGACCTTGCCCCGAACCCGATGTCCGAAATGTATTTTCGGGTTACTAGACTGAAAACCCGAATTTATTTCGAAAAAATCGGGTTTGCAACTACGGTACCCAAAATATAAGCAACGGGAAAAAGGAAAGCACAAGAATCTAAATGGGAAAAAGAAAGTACAAGTATCTACTGCAACCTCCACTTCAAAAGACACATCTCACACAAACAGGAAGGAACTCCAGCTCACATATGAGACGACATATTTAATTTTTGGTGGCTGTGAACTTTAATAATATAATGTGTGGCTTGAGAAATCATTCTACTTTTACAGCTGAAATGTTACTGAAACAATATAGTTTTCTTATGAAATGATACTGAATGACTGCTATTTTTGCATAAATTGCAGTTCTTCTCTACCTTTTGATCTTTGTTCCGGTTAGTTCGGGTTACCCGAAACCCGAACCCAATTTAGCGGGTACCCAAAATGTCGGATTTGTTAATTTTTTCTCTAATTTTGGGTTCAGCTTTCTGAAACCCGAAATTTAAAAAACCCGAACAACCTGACCCGAATTTTTCGGGTAACCCGAACGCCCAGTGCTAGCTTGCATAACCAGAGCTGATATCCTACATGTTGTTTACTCAATCTCAGGCTCATATCCTACATGTCATATCATTAATGGTTGATGTTCCAAGAGATAAACAAGTGTTCACTTGTGTAAAATCATATGGCTGTGTGTGAGTGGTTGGCTCCAGCCATATACCAACATTGGCTCCAGGTGTTAAGGTCCTTTCAGATTTACATATGCGAAGTCTATGCACATTATTAACAAAAAAAACATGAGTCAAATTAAAAAAGAAGGCATGGCGCAAGAACTTGGCAAGAACAAGTAAACGCCCCTGCAGCTTGCTGGCCCTGTTTTGGTTGGTGTATGGTTCCCTGGTGCCCCTGCTGCTAAACACATGTTTTTTTTGTTACCTTTAGTGTCAGACTAAAGGGATTAGCTCAAACTGAAACACCAATATAAACTAAGACATTTAATCACCAATATGAATTTAACAAAGTGTCACAGAACCAACTGAAACGTGCTAGCTCAAACAACATCACCAATGAGCTTAATAATTTTTTTTTTGCCAAAGTACAAATCAGCTAAAATTGAATGATTAATATGAACGAGGACATTTTTGCAGTGTACAACTAAAGGAACCAGCTCAAACCGAGCCACCAATATAAACTAAGACATTTAATTACCAATACGAATTTAACAATATATCACAGAACAACCTGAAAATGAATGAATCTAACCAAACTAAAGGTGCGAACTCAAACAGCATCACCAATATGAGCTCAACAATTTTTTTGGCCAAAGTACAGATCAGCTAAAACTCAATCACTAATATGAACTAGGACAATTTTATTGTCAGACAGAACTAATATTCTTGTGAGTATAGACCATGAGGAGCATCAGTGAAGTCGCATATGCTCAATCTTTACTGGAAAACCACTTCCAAAGCTCAAAATTAACTTCGACTTTAACAGCTTGGAGCCCATGGAAGCTTATGTGATGCTTTTGACATCAATCCTATTACAGAATCCATTTGGGCATTCTTCTGGTGATGAAGAAATTTCAGTTTCTTGTGAGTAGAATCCACGAGGTGCATCAATTAACTTCACAATGCCATTTAACATCTGCATGCAATTTCAAATAAGAAATGTAAGCATCAAGGAGTGTATAAACAACCATGGCAGCATGATAAAAGTTGTCAGGTTGGAAAACTAATCTTAAGGGCAGCAGAACAAAACAACTAATTTCTATGACTTACAAAATCTGTCCAGTGAAGAACTAAAGTAGTAATTAAAAAACAAGAAACAAAATAGTGACATGGAGCTAACCTTTAAAGTTCATAGACACTCTCGAGATTAATTGGCCTCCTCCTTGCCCTAGTTGATCTTGGACGGATATAGCTTGATTCTCCAATATCACCTACAAGGCTGAATATTAGTCTATGGAAAATTGTCAAGGTCACCATCAGTTATCACACAAACTGGATTCTTTTGTGACATGGCAGTCCAAAATGTTTTCAGGAGCCACTCATATGCCTGAGTTGTTTCACGTGAATGTCAGTTGCCCATTTAATTGGCAGAAGGGGTGCAAGTGCAACACATCAACATAACAACCACCAAAGAGACCATGTTCTACATAATGATTTATTTCAACTATATGGAAACATAAACTATATTTACTCGTATAACGGCTAGAATATGCTCTTGGCAAAAGTCATTACCTAATTTCAGTCTAACAAGCAGACAGACAAGACAGTCTAATCTGTGACAAAACACAATTGCATGCACCATACAACCAACGCTTCAGTTATTGGGTGAGCTGAGCTGTAGTGCTGAATACCTATTGTTATATTGTACAGTAAGTAAACCATAACTGAATATTATTCAGACAGTGAATAACACTTGCATGCACCATACAACCAACACTTCAGTTTGTTTTTTTTAAAAGGAACGCTACTCAAATTCTATTAAAGGAATTGTCTTAGTATTACATCCATATCCATGATCAAAATTAATTAATGATGACATCTCCCAACATCAGTAAGAAAAAGGAAGTGCAAGATCATCAAACAAAATGTGGCTCAATGTTTAATCTTTCTAGTACATTACAAATTTTAATCCTATCTCTCATTGCGACGTATGACAATGAGATACACTTCTCTGAATCTTCTTACTCTCTTCTAGGGGACTAGAGAAACAACAATCTCAATTCAGAACCATGCACCTAATCAACAACAGCGGCCACACCTGTCAAATCGGTATTCCAACATCATGCATTCCTGATCATCCACTGACACCGACAACGACTGAGGCAGACCTCACCCCAACTCCTGACGATTCTAACACCAAGAAGAGACCAGGTGTTCCAATCACACTTGGTTCCTCCTGCAGGAGCAGTACTATTCCCCCTGAGCCGCAACACTCACCGTCATTTATACTTAGGCAGACGGTCAAGAGCCTCTTGACATCAGGAAACATCAAGTCATGAACCAAGGGGTATGAGGCTACTACACTGCTACATCAGGAAACATCAAGTCATGAACTAAGGACTGACAATGACAAAGAGCATTATTTCTCTCCGCCGTGTTACACTGCACTCGTCTCAGTCAAAAAATGCTCGGTATAAAACACGGAAATCTACGAGAGAAAATATTACATTTTAACAGGATGCAAACGTGGCAGTAAACACAGATAACTCTGTCAAGTCAAAATTCGAATCAACTACTGTTGACAGGTAACAGTACTACCTAACTAACTTGTGACGATGAGTGTTCCGCCGTGTTTGGGACGAGGGAAAGCTGGTCGTGGATCACGGGGGCGTTAGCAACATATGAGCACGGGCAATTAGAAGAAGAGGAGCACTCAACACTAGGAGCAGGGGAAGAATTCCCAGACTTCCACCAGTTCGCCGATGATCTGCATTGCCCGCTGAAAGGAATGGAGTAGCATCTGGAACTCGCTGTAATGCATGACAGCAATTTCCCACCGTTCAAACTGAGGCTGCACAGGGCGTCTCTAAGATTTTGGAGAAATGGGGCGACCCAAAAGTCTAGGCCTCTCTATATAAATATTTTCCTTAGATACATAGAATTCTCATATAAAAAGTACAATTTACTAAAGACTATTATTACTAGTAAACTCTAGGATATTAAAAAATAGAACATTTATATAAAATATTTACATATTACATTAAAATTTTGTTTTATAATATTTCTTTATGTGAAGTTAGGAACAAGACTATCAACATCATCCAAAATCATACCATTCTTGTGATTCTTTGGACCTTAAATAATTCTTTCAAAAGATTATCTCATCTGGTGCCAAAATCATAGGCACGGTTAATAGGATCCGGTATGCAATAGAAATATTAGGAAAATATCCATAGAAGATATTAGTGTGAGAATTAAAAAATCTACAGAAAAATGTTCAATATTATTTATTAAAATGTGAGAACTTAGACAATAATTCATATAATATTTTTTATAAAAATAAACATAACAATTAAGGGTTACTGTAGAGGATTAGTCATAATTACATTTAATGGGGCATTCAACGTCCACGAAACTCGAGAATCGTCATGCTATGATGCCATGCGCTTGATCGCCAATGCGAAGATGTAGGCAGCCAAGAAAAACAAACACGTAGGAGTTGCTTGTGGTATGCAAGGGTGAGAGCGATCCTAAGGGCTTACATGGTCCTATTCACCTTTTCAATCGTCGTACTAGATTTGTGTACGATATCTGGAGGCTTATTAGGGAAGGAAAAAAACTACCGATACTTGTTGGAACTGGATATGCTACGGGAGGGACCCCCAAGATTCGGCGGCCCTGGGCCACTGCCCTGCCAGCCCTCCCTAAACATGTCCAATGGGTCATGCCAAGCGGGCCAGCCCGAAGCACGAAAAAAGCACGGCCCGAAATAATTTCGTGCTGTGCTTGGGCCGAGGCCTCGGCTCGACGGGCGGCACGGCACGACCCGTTTATGAGTATGACATGTTACTTGTTTATTAATGTACAAATAAAATAGAACTTCCTAAGTGAAACAAAGACATAATCCCACCTCCATCCATTTTCCACCTCTATTTTGCAATTGTTTACACCGATAGGCCAAATGGGCCGCTATTGTATACTTGGACCGACCCGACTAACGGGCTGTCGTGCCGTGTCGTGGGCCGACGGTCGGGCACGTGGGCCGGCACGGCCCGAAATGAATTTCGTGTCCTGCCGGCCCGAAATGAATTTCGTGTCGTGCCGGCCCGAAACTAAATGGGCCGTGCCTTTCCGTGCCCGGGCCAGGCCGTACCGGCGGCCCGGTTGGACATGTTTAGCCCTCCCCTCAAGGCCGTCGGTGTCGGCTCTAAACCAGGGCAATAGGGCGACGGCCTAGGGCCCAGCCTCGAGAGGGGCCCAAAAAGTTAATACATGGTCGTACCGGGCGGCCCGTTTGGACATGTTTAGCCCTCCCCTCAAGGCCGTCGGTGCCGGCTCTAAACCAGGGCAATAGGGCGACGGCCTAGGGCCCAGCCTCGAGAGGGGCCGAAAAAGTCAATACATGTTCAGCTTATTACTTAGCCCAAACGTAGAACAACAACCTAGAGCTGAAAACTGAACCAACGGATTTCTCCTTTTTTCATTATTACGTGATTGGCGGATTGTGATTGTTGCACTGCTTCCCTAATCCTTAATCGCTCTTAAGTCTTATCTAATCGTGGTTTACTGATTTGTGTGGCTCAACGTCAAGTGTAAAAATAAAAATCTTAAATTCACATGGTGGTTTGCGGGCTTGCAGCTTAGGGCCTACTGTTCACTCCAATGAAAGAGATAATCTTATTTAATATGTTGATTGTTTTTCCTTAGTTAATTAGTTGATCATGAAAGATAAATTTCAGGTGCTGTAAAAAGAAGGAAAAGAAAATAAGATGAGTTGTTCATTTCCCAACTCAACTGATGTTGTTCCTAATGATAATCCTAATAAAACAACAGATCCACAACCATTGTACTAGAGCATGCTAGTGAGCATGAAAAATTGAAAATTTAAATGCTGAAAATAATCGCAGTAATGCTCGAAGAACTTTCATTCGTTGATGCATATAAAAAAATTTATTAATAAGTGGAGCTTTCTCGTTTTACTTTTTATTCAGGTAATCATATTGTCTTTATGTTCTATAAGAATTTTATAATAACACCACAATGAGATATTAAAGAATTGTTAGAAATTAAGAGTATTGGTGTTTATTTATTTTATTGTTATACATATTTTCTAAGATATGGCATAACTATTGATGCTTGTTGGAACTGGACATGCTACGGGAAGGGGCCCAAGATTCGGCGGCCCTAGGCCACCGCCCTACCAACCCTCCCCTCGGGGCCGGCCCTGCACGTAATGTCATGTTCAGTCCACGAGCACGTCGAGAATGTGGCATCGTACAATGCCCGGATCTTCTCAAATCTTGGTAGTTCAATGAGCAGGTGCTCAGCCTCTACAAGCATTGGCCCGGTGGATAGCTGCCGGCAAAGCAACAAGGTTGGCATCTTGCATCTCGGTGCAACTAAATTTATTGAAACCTCCTAAGGGGAGGGCTGGTAGGGCAGTGGCCCAGGGCTGCCGAATCTTGGGGGCCCTCCCGTAGCATGTCTTCCAACAAGTATCGATAGTTTTTTTCCTTCCCTAATAAGCCTCCAGCACTGTACACAAATCTAGTACGACGATTGAAAAGGTGAACAGGACCATATAAGCCCTCGGGATCGCTGTCACCCCTGCATACCACAAGCAACTCCTACGTGTTTGTCTTTCTTGGCTGCCTACACCTTCGCATTGGCGATCAAGCGCATGGCATCATAGCACGACGATTCTCGAGTTTCGTCGACGCCGAATGCCCCATTGGATGTAATTATGACTAATCCTCTACAATAACCCTTAATTGTTATGTTTATTTTTTCAAAAAAATATTATATTAATTATTGTCTAAGTTCTCACATTTTAATAAATAATATTGAATATTTTTCTGTAGATTTTTTAATTCTCACACTAATATCTTCTATGGATATTTTCTTAATATTTCTATTGCATACCGGATCCTATTAACCGTGCCTATGGTTTAGGCACCAGATGAGATAATCTTTTGGAAGAATTATTTAAGGTCCAAAGAATCACAAGAATGGTATGATTTTGGATGATGTTGATAGTCTTGTTCCTAACTTCACATAAAGAAATATTATAAAACAAAATTTTAATGTAATATGTAAAATATTTTATATAAATGTTCTATTTTTTAATATCCTAGAGTTTACTTGTAATAATAGTCTTTAGTAAATTGTACTTTTTATATGAGAATTCTATGTATCTAAGGAAAATATTTATATAGAGGGGCCTAGACTTTTGGGTCGCCCGGGTCTCCAAAATCTAAGGAAAATATTTATATACAGGGGAGCTTGGTTTTATTGGCCTCGGACGAAGCAGAATTGGAGTCGGATGGGCTGGGCCGTCCGGAGCTCCGACTCGACTCGGATTCGGCCGTCCGTATCCGACTCTACTCGGATTGGACCCCTATCCGACTCGACTCGGATCGGGCCGTCTAACCGAGACAGATGGGTCGGTCAGTCACTCTTTTTTTGTGGAGCCTTAACACGGTACTTTATTCCTCAATCAATCTGAACGCTTGATACTTAAGTTAACAATTAGTATAGTGCACGTGCGACACGCATGTATTATATTTACTACATTCATACATAAAAAAACAAGCTTGAGCTTATACTATCTGATTAAAGTAAGGTTAACCGGGAGTATGCAAGGTACCAATCGGATTGTACTTCCCATGAACACAAAAGAATGCACCTTCTCTGAGAATAGAAGTTTGAAGTCATATGCTTGCATTTGAAGGGAACATTAGGTTGGTGGAGCTTCCCATGAGCTAGTTTTCCCGTTGTTGATCTGAACATGACCATGTATCTTCAGTCTAAAACAAAATCATCACATGAAATAGTTAGACTGAAACTATCCATGCCTTCCTTTATCATAGCCTGTGGCCAATTCACAAAAAAATAAGTCACTACAGATCCAACACCAGCAAAGGCCAATTGTGATCCCTGATTACTGCTAGACAGATTATCGAGTTCTAGATTATCCATAGTTCGCAGCATCAAGCGGCAAACTCCTTTCCTATTCACCGTTAGCCATGTGAATGTCTGCTGTCGGACAGGTTGCAGCACAACTGTCATGGAGGTTGGTGGCCTGGAAACTGGGTACCAATGGAGTAGATCGCGTTGGCATTTGGGATGCCAAGGGCGATCTTCTTGCTTGACTGCAGGTTCAAGTGACAGGTGGGACCGGTATTTGATCAAACGGTGGGTTAAATGGGTTTCAGATTAGATAAGGGCGGATTAGAATAGTGGGTAGATTAGCAGTTGGTAACATATACACCGCAGCATGATTACTCGCATGCGTGTCCCATGTAGAAGACGCCCATGTCGTTGCTGAACATGGAGACTGCGATTGTTGGGGGAAAAATCTATACCGGAGGGCCGCACGCCCCAGCTCCGTTGTACACCGCATGGAGAACGAACTGTCGGTTGCCCCCAATATTTACAAAGCATTAAAGGAACGTGAACGTGCGACCAGCTCTGCTTCCTCGTTTCAAATGTACATGAACAGCAGGCTAGGCTCGGCTCCAAATTTCCTACAACGAAGCAAAGTCACCATCATTCTAGCCTTCTAGGAAGACCACGATCTGTACCTCATGCCATTGTGAGGCACGACGACGGCGGTTCTGGGAGGAGCTCGACATTGCCGTTGTTCTAAGGAGCGTCATGGATGGCGGCTTGAAGAGGAGATGTGTTTCGCCGCCGTCGACAGGAGCATCGTCGTGAGTTCCGACTAGGGAGCAGGTCACCATCGCATCGCAGGTGTTGGGAGCAGCACGGTCGATCAATCTGAATAGCGGAGGATTTGGTTTTTCTTTTTTTAAGTTACGGGATGATTCAGTTTTGGAGCCAGAGTCGAACCTGTTTTCAGGGAGCCAAACCAACAGTGTGTGGAGCCAAGCCGAGTTTGCTTCGTAAGTATCGGGGCAATCGAACGTTCGTCCTCCACGCGGCGTACATCGAGCCAGGGTTGCATAGGATGCACAATGTGGCGCTCCCGCACAGAATTTTCTTCCGCCTGGCGACATGTCGGTGAACCGTCAGGAATAACCGCCAGCGATATGACGAAAGGGAAATTCTAGTTTTCCTGACGGTTAGAACACATGAAAATGATTTCTGACGGCTGGCCCTTAAGGAAATTATATCCAGGCCGATAGGAAATTATATACAGGAAAACAAAAAAAAGCCACACAAATATTTGTTAATCAAATAGATAATAAATAAGCTTGAACTTTGGTATTACGAACAAATAGCACATTCGATCAAAGAGGTTTGATAGTCAACATCATACATATATCAAAGAGTAAAATGCATGAATGATCATTATATTTCTTGGCTTGTTTCAATTTGGTCATTGTATTTAGAAAAGTGTAAATCGTGGCCATTAAATTTTCTCAACTGAGTCGATACGGTCATTAATTTGTATCGGGTGACATGACATGTATACTTGAAAATTGTTCCCTCTAGTTCAATTTATTTAATAATCGTAGGCTAAATTAGAAAGCCTCTGTCGGCTGCCATCCTATTATTTAATAGTATGAGATTGCTATGGCGTTGGTGAGCCTCAATGACGGAACGAGCTAAAGTTGTAAGAGGTTGCAATTGTGCTCAGGTATATGGTGAAATTACTCGGATAAAATTAGTTGGAATTATTTCATGAATTAGCATGCTTGAGGTATGCTAAGTCATTAGAGCTCAAGTGGGCTAAATTGTTGTTGTCAACAGCAGTCACAACTTTCCCTATCTTGTTTACATAATAAGAGCAAGTACAACGTCGGCAGTTTCATAGCCCATCTTGTAGAATGTTACATAGATTTTTTTTATGATGTGTAACAGAGAGAGGGAGGTGAGAGAAAGAGATAGTTGTTTCCCGAATCAACCACCTCATACGCTAGAGAAACATGACATGAGGGGATAAATGAAAAAAATTGCAATTGGTTGTCAATGTTGGATTTGTCTAGGAGTGCATTTTGTCATTAGCCAAACCTATGCTACATTGCTCGAATACGTATTACCAGAGAGCCAATGATCGTATCGACTCATTTCAGCAACCTTAATGACCACGATTTACACGTTTCTAAGTACGATGGCCAAACTGAAACAAGCCAATAAATACAATGGCCATTCATGTATTTTACTCTATATCAAAAAGGATCAATAGTCTAGAACATACAAGTTCTTCCTTTTGCTACACATTAGCTGAGAACTACACTCACATTTAATACTCACAGCCTAGCAAATATGTGAACCTAGCTTCCTTTTCTACCTGTCGAAAGAGTCTGCAAAGAAACAAAAGTTCAGAAGTATACGAAGTTCTGTTACTGCATAAAGAACCAAGGATAGAAAACACAATTATCCAAGGGGTATACGAAGTTCTGTTAATTCAGATGCTATGGCATGCCATACAATATAAACACACGCACACTAAAAAAAGAAAAGAAATTCACATACAGGTAAACGAATAGAAGTGCACAATTTACTCACCTCTAATTCAGTAGCATGTCTGAAAATGTTGAAGTAAATTACAATCTGGATATTACATTTGGCAACATGTAAAGTAAATTAAAGAGCATTATGGTTACAAAAATGGAAAGGCAATTAAGCTATGGTGCTTGCATAATTTCAACACTATCACATCCAAGGCAATAACTTGAACACATGAAACAGATCACAACTGCTAGCACTTGCATACTCAAAAACTATATCCTCCCAAAAAAAGGCATGGAACATCAATCATATTAAAGTTTAGGCGCAACAGGTCATTTACTCACTGCTAGCACTTGCATATTACAGAAAATAGACTAATTCTAGAAACCAATTGGCACCAAACCAATACCTGCTTCCTTCGGTCACAATGGATCTGAGTGGCCACTCAACAAGGGGACAACTGTACAAATCAGTGGGTGGAGAAGTTGATAGTGTCAGATCTGCATGAGGAGGCAACCGTGGAGTTGGAAACACTGATTCATAAATAAGAGGCAGTAGAAGGCGTTTAGGCCTTCCATAATGGAGAGCGCTCCCGAAAGAAATATCAGAACCTAGAGAAGATTAATCGGCATCGAGTGATTCCAGCACAACGGTTGGCATCGGTGCTAGCAGTAAAATGCGGCCCCACACGAAATAAAATACGACTATTGTAGTCCGAACCAGAATCCCCAATCTCTCTCTCTCTCGTTCTTGCCGTCCGCCATAGAACAAGCAATAATTTTTAAAGAAACGAGCACTGGCGCAAGTACTTGCGCCGCTCCCGGATTCTGAGCATCGCTAGTTTTTCGGACCTGTTGTGCACAATGGTGAGAGCGGTGCCCGTATGCCTTTGGGCATCGATCTACAGCACCATTGTGGAGGGTCTTAAGGGTGTGTTTGGTTTGGCTTTCTCAAAAGCTCAAAGCCAAACCAAAGGGTCTGGCTTCCTTTCATATGCTTTTCAAAAAGCTGCTTTTGTGTAGGTCATTTTTCACAGCAGGGTAGAAGGTGCTGTGGCCGACTGTGGATCGACAAGTTGGAGAAATTTATCCACTGCCACTGGTTATGCGTACCGGTTCGCTTCTTTTTACACCCGCGACGGAAATAGCAGCCGAGCGCCTCCTCGACAGCTCCCCGGTGGCCCGTCCGGCCGTCCCAGCGCTCCTCGACGTCCCCTCCCTGCCTGGCAGACCCCTCCTCCTCCTCCTCTCCCAGCCAGCGACAGCGGCACCCCCTCCACGCCGCTCCTGCTCGCCGCCCCTATCTGTGCCTCTCTTGCCAATCACGCTGCCTTGCATGCACCGTATTTGCCAGTGTCCCTTACCGGCCGCCTCCCTCTGCAATCAGGTGGCATGCGAGCGCAAGGGCGGCACATCAGGCTTCAATTTCTTGAATCAATGGGACTCAACAATTGCATAGACCACATGAAGACGCATCCGGGATGTACACCATGAGCGCACAATGAAGCTCAATCCAAGGGGAAAATGGCAGAGAAATCATATCAGCAAACCAATTTCAAAGGCTAGTGGCAAGATCTTTCGTTTTATGTGATGGATTCGAAAGGGATGCCATGAGTCGTGTGGAGTAGTCGAGAGAAGAGGAACGCACAACATAGGGGCGGAGAAGACGAGTAGCATCTGTTCTTTTAATCTTTTTTTAATTAAAGGAAATTGAATTAATTATCCACTTCTGTATATCGACAATTAATTTGAGAAGGTATATTAACCAATAAATTGATTACTTACGAACATGACAATGCATTATGATAAATTTCCATATAAATTGTTACAAAGACCTTCGCGGGTATGACAGACATTTCACAGCTTTTTCACACCTCACAAGCAACTTTAACCAAATTCTCACAGCCAACACCTCACAGTAGCTTTTTCACAGCTACAGCCAACAACAGCTTTTTTCACAGCCACAGCCAAACCAAACACACCCTAAATATTCTTCATCTATTTCGGAAGTATAGCACTCACCATGGATCTCGCTACGGATATGCTAGATGTCGCCATAAATCCAGAACCCAAGGTGTTTCCTCTGTAGGCCACCGTGATCTTGCAGCCGCAGTTTGCCGTGGATCCAGCCTCGGCACGGATCAGCTCGCAGCAGTCAGTCATGGTGAGTGCGATGCGAAGGAACGGCCGGATCGTCGAGATGGTCGTGGCGCCGGGCAGAGAAACGAGCTGTCCGTCATTAAGGGAATATTAGAAGGAAAGTACACATAAGTTCTGGGTGGGATTTGGTGAAAAAATATTAAATTGAAGAACGATTTAAATTTAATTTGTGTAAACATAGTAGCATAAACAATGGCTGGACCCATAAATCTTAGGGAAAGGAAGAAAATGACAATTGTGGATGGATTGGCACGGTAGAAATTGATTGGGTATCAACAAATGTGGGTAAGAAAAGAAAGGGAAATTAGAAATCATGTTTATTCTTTATCTTTAAATAGTTAGATTACGAGTTTAATTAACAATTAAGAATCTTTTAGTAATCGAACACTAATAATAATTGTGATTCGACGGTTCATCGTATTCCCCGTCTCACGCCCGCCCTCCCGCGCCGTCCGCCGGGATCCTCGCCGCGCGACGCCGTCCCTGCCCTCCCGCGCCGCTCGCCGAGCACCCTCACCGGACGACCCGTCTAGCCCTCCCGCTCTGCTCACCAGGTATCCTCGCCGTCGCCCGCACTCCCACGCCACTCGTCGGGCCCTCGCAGCTCCCCGCCGCCGACGACGCCCGTCAGGAACCCTCGCCGCTCCACGCCGGCCCTCGCGACTCCCCACCGAGTGGCCTCGCCGCTCAACGCCGGTCGTTGCGGATCACGACCACCCTCGCCTGGTCCTCGCCGGCCCTTGCGGATCGGACCCGGCCACCCTCGTTGTTCCACGGCTCCGTACCAGCCCTTGACACTACCCGTCCATCCTCGACGTTGTCCTCCCGTCCTCGCCGTTACATCCTCGAACAGATCACACAACCTCAACATTCAGCTAAAGCCTTCCGTCTAAGAATTATAGAGTTTTTTATAAAAAAATTACCTTGATGATGTCACATGACATCAACTGAAAGTAATATTTGGATTGTTCTTTGTTCCCATGCGCGCAGTGTAAAAATTACTAAGTTCTTGTCACGTCAGGCTATTTGGCATGATTGGACTGTCAATCTTGCCAATCAAGTATGGCGTGATTGGGGTCAACCTTAGTCTAACAAAAAATCGACGTGGTGACGACGCTGACGTGGACATAATCACGCCATGTCATCCGGCGTGATTCATTCGTAAATCACGCCAGATTACATGGTGTGACAAATACGTCTAGATCCTAAAAATTTAGTTTTAGATAGGTTTTTTTAGAATTTTAAATTAAAAACGATTATTTTAAAATAAAAATTCTAGTCCGGTGAGCTACTAGAATTGTGCTTGGCTTACGTACGCTGCGCCGTGATGGCTGGCTCGGCCAAGAAAGACAGAGCGCACCACCGCGCTTTGGCTTTTGGTGCAGGCATTCCCGCTTTGAACATGTTTGTCGAGCAAGTCCTGGCCCGTAGCTGACTTAGCTGGACCGTGTTACCTTCCGCCTTTTTTTTGGAAGGAAGAACACCCACAAAGGGCTACATTTAATTTATACACAAACAACAGTACATAAAGTTGCCCAAGAGGAAATGTTACATTTAACCAGCAAATCTTTGAAAGGGCAACCATCATTATGTTTGAAATTTGAACATCTGAAATCAACATCATTAACATCAAGGGT
Source organism: Chloris gayana (assembly GCA_031894775.1). NCBI lineage: Eukaryota > Viridiplantae > Streptophyta > Magnoliopsida > Poales > Poaceae > Chloris > Chloris gayana. The sequence continues at coordinate 135,090 of JAUNZO010000004.1, forward strand.
AAGAGCATTCTTAGCTAAGAAGTCAGCTACATGATTTTCTGCTCTAGGAATGAACATAGCCATCCCATGATTTTTTTCTAATAATTCTTTCATGTCAATCTACGGACTCTCTCCGCCCACCCCAGCCTCCCACGCGCCCACGTCCCCACGCTGTCGCTGTGCATGTTCTTCCGCTCCCGCACGCTATTCCGCCTTCCGGACTACGGGTCCTGCACGCTGCTCCACTCCGAAAGAAAAAAAAACGTTGTTTTTGTTTGCCCATTTGACGCTCGCAACAAAACTCACGTAGGGCAGTAGTCAAATGTTGCACTGGATGAATTTGTCCGTTTGACAGTTATAATAATAGTAGCAAATTAGCTTTAATATCTAAATGTAACTAAAGGATCATGGTAGCCTTAAATGTAAATTTAATAGTAATCACAAAAGATCACAATGAAAGAAAAAAATCCCACCTCAAATCGAGTGTTCCATTAAAAATCATAAAATGTTCTATCATTCCTGATCAAATGTTACACCATTTAAAACATAATGTTCCACTACGGAGTGCGGAGCACATCATTTCATTCATCTCTGAACCAGTCTCCTCCAATAGCTTCTCCTCGCACGTCTCTAAAGTTAAGTGCCTACACTAGAGTGAGAGAGTGTTCATCAGCACCTGCGGGCGGATCGATCGGTATGGGGTTTACGAGGGAGTTTGTGATCCCCGCGGTGATGTCGGATATCACAGGACGGTCAATATCCTTCCTGACCTCCGTGGTCGGCCGGCGCCCAGGACGCTAACCGGCAGTTGCTGGAGTTGTTGCTGGGCGCAGCATCGCCAGCACGGTGGAAGAGGCCGAGGGGCGGTGCATCAACAACCTACACCTCCTCGACCAGTTCAAGAAGCTACGCGGAGACGGAGCGCGTCGTCGCCTTCCTGCTGCGGCCCCCGCGCCCAGGTCCAGCGGCCTCAGCGCGCTCGCGGTGATTACTGGGCCGGCAAGACGACGCTGGTGAAGCATGTGCGCGACCACTTCAAGCACGTCAAGTGGTTCAACTACAAGGACGTGATTAACGTCGCTGGCCTGCGCTGCATCCTCAACGAGCCGTTGTTGCACTCGGGCCGGTCCCTCCTGGTGTTCGATGACCCGTGTTTCACCGATAAGTCGGCCTTGGCCGAGCTGGTGGCGACGACGAGCAAGCTCCTCGCCGACGGGAGCAAGCTCCTCTTCACGTGCCACAACATCTTCGCTTCCCGGATTACTTGAAGCTATCGTAAGGTGCCGGGGTCAGCGAGATGAGCCCCACATCGCCATCCTGGTCGACATCCAGCCATTCAGCAAATGGATAGATTTTTTCTAGATATTGGAAACTAATTACATTATTTCCAACCTCTGTAAAGTGCACACAGCCTGGTTTTCAATATTACAAAAATTATAGTCAACTGACTGCCCAACGAGAAACAAATCAAGACGAACTCAATCTATTATTAAAAAACTTCCACCCAAAACTTACAAACAGCTTCGTGACCGCCACCTCCATGGAAGTGCATGTGGCTCGGATGCCATTCCTGGTCTTCTCAGGCTGCAGCAGCGCCCAGTTTCGCAGCCAGTACGTTCCTCTGAATACAGCCTGTACAAACGATGAGTATCTTACATTGTTAAAACAAATATCATTCATGCATCGTCAAATGGCTCAACAAAGAGCCGCCACCCCCACTAATATAATCTTACGTGCGTTCAAGTCAATATGTGAAAGCCAATTACTCGCTATATGAGCTATAGATTTCGGTGGGGTAACCACGTAGCTACTTCTACTACCCTCTAAAGATTCTTGACATGGTGGCAGTCAAATAAAACGTGTTGAATTGTCTCATCTGATTACAAAAGCAACACTTATTGCTATCCTTCCAGTTTCTCCATGCTAAGATTGTCCTTTGTTAAGACTATCCCAGGTGCGAGGTACCAATAAAAATATTAATCTTTAGAGAAAGTTTTAGTTTTCAAATTCCTTTATGACGAAAGGGCACGTCTTGATTTTTTAGATTGTAATACATCGAACGGGTTAAAAAAATCGCCGTCTTATAAAACTTCCACCACATTGTATCTCTTTTATTAGTCAATGTTATTTGAAAAACTTGAGCCACGAGGACATATTCCGTGCGTTTAATCCCGATCAAATCCCTCCGGAAAGAGAGGTTCCACAATTGTTGACCCATTACCATCTCCATTGTATCGTGGGGATTGTTGGCAACTTGGATACACTTCACAGAAAGGTCAATTATCATGGCCATACATATTCCTAGAATCTTATTTGGCTCTCATCCTTTATTCTAATTGAGACGCAAGTGAAGAATTTGTCCTTGACTCTCAAGAGGCCGCGCCAAAAGTGGGAGTCTCCTTGTTTGATTTCAGTTTATTGGGTTGATGTCCTCAAACCCAGATATTTATTCCGAATGAGAGTTTGCGATACACCGTCCTCATTTTGGAGTTTATATAACCATTAACTAAACAAACACTTGTTTTGAGCCTCTAAGTCTATGACGCCAAGTTGTCCTTGGTCTTTGGGTCGACACATTAAGTCCCACTGAGCGAGGCGGTATTTATACGTATTTTTACCTCCTTGCCAATAAAATCTGGAACGTATCGAATCTAGAATTTTAAAAACTTCCTTTAGAATTTCGAAGAAAGACATTATAAACATTGGAAGACTGCTAAGTATTGAATCAATCAGAGTTAGCCGACCTCCATATAAAAGGTGTTTGACCAACTGAAGCTAGTCTTACGTTATCTATAGCTTTGTGTAATCCAACCGAAACAACATTCGTTTCCCTTGTGCTACGAACTTCTATTCACTGTTATACTGATGAAATGACACAACACTTTCCAATTTCTCTTGGATAAAACCGGTAATGGAGGTGTTCTCTCGGTACTTGATGCCACGGGTAGAAGAAAAACTAACACTCAAGAAGATGATAAATCGGTACAAAAAAGTGTGAAGCAATTTTCTGTTTCTGTTATGTTTATGCTGACTCGCAGTCCCTGTTATTATTACGAACTGACTAGCTCTGTGGTTCAGCCTTGCAGTTTTTATTCTTCGATGAGTGCAGCACGCCTTGCTGTCTGTCTGTCCATGGATGGAAAGCAGGGGAGCTGTTGTATCAGTTGGGCAGAATCCCCGGTGCGTTGCCGTACTCGACGACGTCGTCGTATATGTCATCCTGGGTGCTTGAACTGGAACCCGTCTCTCACCAGCTTCGCAGAGAGGCACACCCTAGACTTATCCAGTAGCTGGTCATCGTCGGAGCTGAAAAGAACAATGCAAATGCTAGGATCAGAGAGTCAGAGGAAGCCGGTTCTTAGTAAGAAAACCAATTTCACAAAGTGAGAAACTTCTTACAGCAGATTGGTTTTCACTTTGTACCGTGGGTACTTCTGGGCCAGGAAACGCGCGAGCTCGAGGACCGTCGTGTCGAGGCTGCAGCAGATGTACCTCCCCGCAGCCACCTCCACCCCAGCGACGAACATCTTGCATTACCTGTTGTCCACTAAATATAAAGGCACTCCACTTGAAATGCTTAATTTATTGTACAATATTACAAATTAAAGAGAAAACAAGTGTAGGAGCCTTTCTTCCCGTAAAAAAAAAAAAAAAAAGCTACAGGAGGAGAAACTTCTTGGAAGTTGCTTTTCGGACAATGTCCAGCTGCAAAGAAATTTCTAGGAAGCTGCCTAACGGATGATAGATAGGCAACTTTGGGGCTAAGATAAGATTAGCCTGATTATAGATTAGTGTTGTGGAGCTAATCCCCCTCTCACCTCTACCCTTGTTGTCCACTCAGTACAAACGAACTCCACTTGAGATGCCTAATTTATTGTACAATAATGCAAAGAGAAAACAAGTGTACGAGCCTTTCTTCCCGTAAAAAAAACTACAGGAGGAGAAACTTCTAGGAAGTTGCTTTTCGGACAATGTCCAGCTGCAAAGAAATTTCTAGGAAGCTGCCTAACGGATGATAGATAGGCAACTTTGGGGCTAAGATAAGATTAGCCTGATTATAGATTAGTGTTGTTGAGCTAGCATGCCGATCTAAAGGAACAAATTAGAGCCGCTGTGGGTGCTGCTGCACCTAATCCCTGCAGTTAAAAACCCCCTCGGCTGCTGCTGCAACCAATCCTTTGTTCCTTGCATGCATCTAATCCCATGTTCTCTGTGGGTTGACCGCCAAGTCAAGTAATCTCCTCACCCCAAAGCGAGAGCAGAGTGGGTAAAATGCGTTGCATTCAGACGGACAGGAGTGGCAGTTTCCTTGTTTGATCGCTAGCTGTCCTCGCACGCCTATAAAACTCAGAGCCTAGGGTGGGTTAGTGAGTGAGCATTGTTCAGCACACCTGTGGGCTGTGGATCGAATGATCAGTATGGAGTTGACGAGGGAGTTTGTGATCCCCGCGGCGCTGTCCGTGATGTTTGACAGGATATTCTCCGCCCTGTTGGACAACATCCCGTTTCCGTGGTCGGCCGGCGACGGGGACGCGCACCGGCGGCGGCTGGAGCGGCTGGTGGGCAGCATCGGGAGCATGGTGGAGGAGGCCGAGGAGCGGAGCATCACCAACCAGCAGCTCATCGCCCAGGTCATGGAGCTCCGCCACGCCATGTACCGTGGCCGCTTCGCGCTCGATTTCACCGACGAAAAGATGGCAGGCGATGGAGCTGGACCAGCTGCTCTCGGGGCCGCCACGATCGGCGACGACGCGGGGGACGACTCCGTCTCCTCCATGGTGACCACCACCGCGGGCAAGCGCAAGTTCGCGTTCTGCTCACTGCTCAACACGGCGAAGCGTGCTCGCCTGATCCTGGGCGGCGGCGAGGAAGCGGCGATGGGGAAGAGGATTGCTTCGGTGGTCCAGGAGCTGAAGGACCTGAAGAAGAACTGCATGCGGGAGTTCATCCAGCTGATGCAGGGGTACCCCCGACGGAGGAATAAGGTGCCGTGGCCGGTGGCCACGACGCTGTACATGGACCAGTGCGTGTTCGGGCGCTACGCGGAGACAGAGCGCATCGTCGCCTTCCTGCTGCAGGTGCAGCGCACGCCGCCCAGGGCCACCGGGCTGAGCGTGCTCGCGGTGGTCGGCGCCAAGACGGAGGGCAAGACGACGCTGGTGAAGCATGTGTGCGACGACGAGCGCGTGCGCGACCACTTTGCGCGCGTCGAGTGGTTCCGCTGCTTCTACGTGCTGATGGCGGGCCAGTCCACCAATAAAACATTCATAGAATACGGGGCGCAGTACGTCGCTGGCTTGCGCTGCATCCTCAATGAGCCGCGCTTCCACTCGGACCGGTCCCTGCTGGTGTTCGAGGACGCGTGTTTCCACGACAAGTCGGCCTTGGCCGAGCTGGTGGCGACGACGAGAAAGCTCGCCGACGGGAGCAAGGTCCTCTTCACGTGCAACAACAGGTTCGCTTCCCGGATTACAGGGACGGTGGAGGCGGTGGTGCTCCGCCCCCTGCCAGAGGAGGAGTACTGGTACTACTTCAAGTCCTTGGCGTTCGACGGCGTGGACCCGCGTGACCACTCGCGGATAGCGGCCGTGGGGAGGGACATCTCCCGCCACCTGGTGGAGTGCGGGTCTATGTTTCTCGACGCACAAGTGCTCGGCGAGCTGCTCCGTGCAAACTTCGACGTCTGGTTCTGGAGCAGGGTACTTGAAGCTATCGTAAGGTGCCAGGGCAACCCACGTAAGCCCCACATCCCCGTCCTGCTCCACATACCGGCATTCAGCCAACGGATAAATAGATACGGGACTGACTACCGGCGGAGACGACCCGAATTGGCTGTGCAGGACTTGCTCACTGAGTCACCTGCCTCTTCTTCTAGTACTGGGACTTGTTGCCTTGGCGGCCGTTATCGAGACGACCACTGCTTCACCATCGGCCTCCGTAGGGAGACACTGTACACGGATCACTGGTACAGGCACAGCCTCATGTTGAGGAAGGAGGACGACCCGCGGCCACAATCATAAGTTTATTTTACCGTGTGTTTGTATTGGCTTGGACAGACGTCGGATAGGATGGACTGGAATAGAGAATATGCTTCAGAGATGCTACATAAGCATATTCGAGTAATTTGGCTGGACAGGTTATCCAACTTGTCTAAGTATGATCATTAGTAAATAGTTAAAGATAATTAAGCATATTATGATGTCAACTAGCATACTTTATTGTCATATTAAGATAAATGAACATTAATATATTAATTAATGTGAGAAATTGTGTGGATTAGAATATAATTATTGATAACTAAACATGTTTTAGTATTGATTATGGATTATTGTTTATAAAATCAAAATAGGCTAATTAGTGTATAATTAACTATTACTTGCAAATAAGATTTAATTACTCTTATTCAATATTTTCTCATCCCTCCAATTGTTACAAACAATAGATGACCCTATCCAGTCAAACAAACAAGGATTTGGATACTCTAGTCCCAGAAAATATGGATAGAATGATCCCATCCAGAGACGGAGCTAGAGGAAAATGTTTAGGGGTGGGGCTCTCTAGAGAAACTGAACTTCATAGCTGATTACATGGTGAAACTTTGATTCCAGGAGCATTTTTTTTTCTTTCTGTTGGGTGCGGCTGCACCCAGTGCTTACAATATAGCTCCGCCTATGATCCTATCCAATCTTGACGTCCAACCAAACGCATCCTTAGTAGAGTACTATGATCTAGTTTAGTAGTATCTTTGATCATATTTGCAAAGAATGTTTTTTTAAACAACCAAATTTGCTGAACTTAAAGCAGAGCACACGGGAGACGCCGCCCTGCTCCTGAGAGCCGTTTGAGTTGGTGACCGAGACGGCACTCCGTTCCGTCGCCGGGTCTGCCCCTCCATCATCTCCCACAAGAAGCTTCCCATCTACCCCACCAGTACATGGAACAAACATTGATTCTCTGTAGTGCATACCCTACTAGATTCGCAAGCATCTTGACATCCGGTGTTAATTCTGTTTTTTTCATCAGTTCTGGTTATCCTGAGTCCTGACCACCGGAGTTAATTTTGTTTTCTGGAGGAAGAGGAGCATCACACTAGAGAATAATTCCCAAGGCTTCCATTGTGCGTGTCATCCAGTGCTTCTTCACCATGAACTGGAACCCCTTCCTGATTAGCTTTCCGGACGACAGGCACACCACCAATTTCTTAGGCACATCGTGTGCTCGGAACGCAGCCTCATCGACCATAAGCCAGGAGAGGGCAGTAGGCATGCTCGTGCACACCTTGGATGCCGGCAGCGAACCGACGGTGAGGACATGAGCTCTCACGTGGAATTCACAAAAAACATAGAAAGAAATCTAAATCGCCAGTTAGCTCTTCGATACGTTTAAAATTAAGTACTAGAGATCCTCAAGTCCTCTGATATTCACATACCTTCAGCTCTTTGATACGTTTAAAATCCTCATCGGATAAAATTTTTCAGTTTCACCTGACAAACCTTCAGTCTTCTTGCCCCCTGCAAGCCTCTTCAGAGCTCGAAGACTTGCATCAGCAACATTAGGTTGCCCAATATATTCACTTAATTTCCTCTTCTGGACCTTAGAGCTGCTGCCTTTTGACTTATCTACTTCATCACTATCATCTTCTTGGTCTGGAGTTTCGTCATCATCGTCCATATCCTCATCCGATATGTCAATATATATTAGCATCCATATCAGAATCATCTTCTAGTCCCTCACTATTCTCATCACCATCTTGGTCAGAAGTATCATGACCAATATCTTCCTCGGATATTTCATCTTCCTCTTTGGTATCTTCAGGAGCATCTTCATTTGTATCAGGTGCACCATCTCTCTCATGACAGAATCAAAGGCATTAGACTCATCATATCTGAGCCCTCCCCTTCCAATGAAATATCTTTGTTTAACAACTCAGCACCAGGCACATCGCTAGCAACAGTGACTTCTCCAAATGCTTTCACGAGCGCAAGTCTTTCTTCTTTCGAAAGCCTTAATTTGATATGAGCCTGTATAACAAGATACTCCCTCTATTCTTTTTTTCTTGACGTTAGGACACAAAGTTTAGTTCAAAAATGTGGCTCCATGCATGGGCACAAAGATGCGACAACTGAGAGGAGCGTGTTTGGGTTTGCAGCTCACCTCTAACTGAGCTGGATCAACCAACTCAGCTGATCTCTGTAGATGGAATCTTAAAGGTTGCAGATCTTTTTATTACCACCAAGTCCATGTTGAGCCAAAACAAGCTTTGCGTGTTTCTTTGCCTGAAACTCAATTTTTTTCTAAAGATATAAGAGCAAAATAGTAGGAAACTAAAGTCATGCACAAGTAAATTCTATCGTTTCCTCGGCATGAAGAAACTGAAGTACCAGAAAAAATTAAGTACTACAGATCCTTAAGTCCTCTGATATTCACATACCTTGAGCTTTTTGATACGTTTAAAATCCTCATCGGATAAAAAAATTCAGTCTCACCTGACGAACCTTCAGTCTTCTTGGCACCTGCAAGCCTCTTCAGAGCTCGGAGACTTGCATCAGCAGCATTAAGTTGCTTAATATAATCACTTAATTTTCGGTGAATAAAGAGATTTACCAAAGGCTTGTTGCTGGGCTCATTTATTTATGTCATACAAGGCCCGATATCACCTATGCAGTAAGTGTGGTGAGCCGATACATGCATGATCCTAGAAGCAGGTATCTTGATGCAGTTTATCGCATACAACGGTATTTGAAGAGTAGTCGTGGAAAGGGGATAATTTTCAAGAGCCATGGACATTTAAAGGTGAAGGGTTACTGTGATGCAGATTTGGCTAGTTGTCTTGATGGTAGGAGATCGACCTCAGGCTATTGTGTCCTTGTTGGAGGAAATCTGGTGTCGTGGAGAAGCAAGAAACAACCAGTTGTATCGTGTTCAACTGCTAAAGCAGAATGTAGAGCAATATCACTTGTGGTGAGCGAGATGTTATGGGTAAAGAATCTTCTATCTGAATTAAATGTTTTCAGAAAAGGCTCTCTAAAGCTGTAGTGCGACAACAAGTTAGCTATTAATATAACAAATAATCATTTTCAACATGATAAAACAAAACATGTGGAGAACTCGATCGATTCTTCATCAAAGAGACGCTAGATAATTGTACTTTGGAGTTGAGTTATGTAAACTCAAGAAGTCAAATAGCAGATTGCCTAATAAAGGGTTTAGGAGTTAAAGAATGTGATATGGCGTGTAACAAGGTGGGGATGATTAATATTTATCGTCCATCTTGAGGGGGAGTGTTGAGTTGTTTTTTTTTTTCTGAAGGCAAGTGTTGAGTTGTATTGGGTTGTATGTGTGTGTATGTCTTGGGCCCTGCCCAACCCATAATATGCTAATCTATATCTGTATGAGCACATAGCGATAGAGAGACTAAACTCTTCCAATTTCAACATTGTATATGGACCACTATAATAAATACTTGTAAATGCAATTCTCATAATGTATCTGGAACAATGAAACTAACCACTCGACCATGACCTATACATCTTTAGGTTACTAGAAGCAACTGACATAACAATTTTACCATCTTTCATCGATCGGTGTTGGCTCCTTAGTTGTTTCTGTATAGAAAATTCAAGGAAGCTAGTCCGGATGTGCTTGCGATGGAACCTCTTATTACACCCGTGTGGATGATCTTGCATTACTTGTTGTCCACTTAGAGCCTCCACACTGGTGCACTGTACACATATATTTCTACGGTGCCACATGATATGTGCTGCAATACTGATGTCAGACCGGAGTTAGATGCGACCGCAGCGCTAGGCAATAACCAAGCATGCAGGTCCACTCTGTCCTTTTTCTTCTTTTCTCACCCGTTCGGTAGCATCAACTGAGCAAAAAAGAAGGACCAAGCGGACAGAGACCTTGACGACCCTAAAGCTAGAAGCAATGCCGGCTTGATTTTGTGGGGTCTACGTTCGGCTCCCCGGACGCGAAATCTTTGTCGACGGCCTTAGTACAAATGCACTCCACTTTAAGTGCTTAATTTATTGTACAATATTACAAAGAGAAAACAAGTGTAAGAGCCTTTCTTCCCGTAAAAAAAAACTACGGGAGGAGAAATTTGTAGGAAGTTGCTTTTCGGACAATGTCCAGCTAGCTGCAAAGAAATTTCTAGGAAGTTGCCTAACGGATGATAGATAGGCAACTTTGGGGCTAAGATAAGATTAGCCTGATTATAGATTAGTGTTGTTGAGCTAGCATGCCGGTCCAAAGGAACAAATTAGAGCCGCTGTGGGTGCTGCTGCAACCAATCCTTTAATTTGTTCCCTGAATCTGATCCCATGTTGTGTGGGTTGACCGCCAAGTCAAGTGGTGTCTATATCGTTCCATGTCGGGAGCAGCACTCTCCTTGTCTGATCGCTACCTGTATAAAGTTAAACGCCTATAGGGTGAGTGAGTGACCATTGTTCAGTATGGAGTTCACGAGGGAGTTTGTGATCCCGGCGGCGATGTCCGCGATGTTGGAGAAGATATTCTGCGCCCTGTTGGACAAGATCCCGTTTCCGTGGTCGGCCGACGCCCGGGACGCGCACCGGCGGCGGCTGGAGCGGCTGGTGGGCAGCATCGGGAGCATGGTGGAGGAGGCTGAGGAGCGGAGCATCACCAACCAGCAGCTCATCGCCCAGGTCGTGGAGCTCCGCTACGCCATGTACCGCGGCCGCTTCGCGCTCGATTTCACCGACAGGAACAAGGCGGGCGAGCGCTCTTTGGCGCTCCCCTCGCCGTTCAACGCGGCGAAGCGTGCCCGCCTGATCCTGAGCGGCGCGGCGACGGAGAAGAGGATTGCTTCCGTGGTGGAGGAGCTGGAGGCCCTGACGAGCCACTGCATGCGGATCTTCATCCAGCAGGTGCAGGGCTACCCCCGGAGGAGGAGTAAGGTGCCGTGGCCAGTGGCCACGACGCTGTTCATGGACCGGTGCGTGTTCGGGCGCTACGCGGAGACGGAGCGCATCATCGCCTTCCTGCTGCGGCCCGCGCCCAGGTCCGCCGGCCTCAGCGCGCTCGCAGTATTCGGCGATTACTGGGTCGGCAAGACGACGCTGGTGAAGCACGTGTGCGACGACGAGCGCGTGCGCGACCACTTCGCGCTCATCAAGTGGTTCTCCTTATGCGAAGTGATCAACGCGGGCAGCCAGCCCGGCGAGTCCTACGTCGCTGGCCTGCGCTGCATCCTTAATGAACCGCGGTTCCACTCGGACATGTCCCTGCTGGTGTTTGACGACGCGTCGTTCATCGACAAGTCGGCCTGGGCCGAGCTGGTGGCGTCGTTCCCGACGGCGAGCAAGCTCCTCTTCACGTGCCGCACCGATTTCACTTCCAGTATTACAGGGACGGTGGAGGAGATGGTGCTTCACCCCTCCAAGAGGAGGAGTATTGGTACTACTTCAAGTCCTTCGCATTGGACGGCGTGGACCCGCGTGACCACCCGCAGATTGCGGCCGTGGGGAGGGACATCTCCCGCCACCTGGTGGAGATGAGCGACTCCCTGTTTCTTGACGCGCGAGTGCTCGGCGAGCTGCTCCGGGCACACTTCAACGTCCGGTTCTGGAGCAGGGTACTTGAAGCTACCATAAGATGTCGAGGTTACTGTGCGCCCCACATCGCCGTCCTTCTCGACATCCTACCCTTCAGGATGCGTGGAACCGGATTTCCCTACATGACACGACCCGAACTGACCGTGCAAAACTTGCTCGCCATGTCACCTGCCACTTCTTCTAGTAGTGGGACTTCTTACCTTGGCGGCCATCATCCAGGCGACGGCGAAAGCGACGGCTTCACCGTCTGCCTCCGCAGGGAGACACTATACACGGATCACTGGTACAACCTCATGTTGATAAGATGACCCTGGACACAATCATAACATAAGTTTATTTTAGCGGAGTACTAGGATCTACCTTAGTACTTTATGACCCGTGGATCACGGGTACAACCTCATGTTGATAATACAGCTAACTCTTCCTCAAAAGACAGCTTCTAAAAAAAATAAGAGACTTAAACATGAACTATACTCTTCTTCAATTCTTTGTAAGAGCTAGTTGTTACCTCTTAACTGCCTCTATCATTAAGAACCCTCCGTTTGAGGGTGTTTTTTTTTTTTGAAACTCTGGAGCCGTTTGAGTTGGCGACCGAGACGGCGGTGCTCCTTCCCATCGCCGGGTCTGCCCCCTCCATCATCTCCCACGAGAAGCTTCCCATCATCCCCCATCAATACAATTAAGGACAAAACATCGTATTCTCCGGACGACATGCACACCATGAGTTTGTTAGGCACATCGTATGTCGCAGCCTTATCATGCTCGTGCGCACATTGGATACCGGCGGCGCACTGACGGTGAGGACCTAAGCTCACATGAAATTCACAAAAAAAAAAAAAAGAGAATGAAATGCTAAATTGACTTGCACAGCCCAGACCACAGTACGTGCAAATTTGGCCACGCCCAATGCTACATATGCTAATTCTTCTTCTAGAGTTTATAATCAAGTGCAGAGGAATGGGATGAACTAAGAAGTGAGCAGTTCATCATGTTGAAAGATTTGGTAAATATCAGGCGACAGTGATAAAGGCGAGCACACGGGTGGGGCATGGCAAGTGGGGCGCCGATCCATCTACTTGCGCTCTCCGCCGCTCCGGCATGACCTCCGTGCTAAAAGCAGGGGAGAGCCGGCAATGCCAATACCTCGGCTTTATGCAACCCGCCCTACAATCAAGGCAACCTACTTCTTCTCTTGTCGTTGTTTAACCAACTGAAGCTAGTCTTATGTTATCTATAGGGTATAGCTTTATGTAATCCAGCCGAAACAACCTTCATTTCCCTTGTCGTGTTTCCATTATCTCGCTACTTGATGTCACCGGTAGAAGATATACTTAGGGTTTAGGGTGATAAATCGGTATAAAAAAAGTGTAATACAATTTTCTGTTTCTTATGTTTATGCTGAATCGCAGTCTATGTTATTATTACGAACAAACTAGCTCTGCTGTTCAGCGAGGAAATGCCATACGCAGTTTTTATTCTTCGATGAGTGCAGCATGATTTGCTGTCTGTCTGTGCATAGATGGAGAGCAGAGGAGCTGTTGTATCAATATGGCAGAATCCCCACTGCCTTGCCGTACTCAACAACGTCGTCGTATATCTCGTCTAGGGTGTTGTGCTTGAACTCGAACCCTTCCCTGACAAGCTTCGCGGAGGAGAGGCACACTCTAGGCTTCTCGAGTAGCTGATCATCTTCAGACCTGAAAAAACGAAATGCAGCCACGCCTTCTTCAGCATAATACAAGCGCAGGAACTCAGAGCCAGGAAGCCGATCGATTCTTACAGCAGATTGGTTTTCACTCTGTACTGCGGGTACTTCTGGGCCAGGAAACGCGCGAGCTCGAGGACCGTCGTGTTGAGGCTGCAGCAGACGTACCTCCCCGCGGCGGCCGCCTCCTCGGCGACGAACAGCTCGGCGCGGCACAGGTCGGCGACGTGGACCAGCTGCACGGCACCGGATGTCTTCTCGATGCCTTTCAGCACGCCGAGCCCGGCCTTGCTACCTGAAGAGATTGATTACGCAAATGAGACCACCGCCATAAATCCAAAGCAGGGCCAAGCCCACTCAACTCACCGGATATCAAGGAGAGGCTGTCCACGACGCTGGTGCGGACCTTTCTTGCCGGTGCCGCGCCGACGGTGATAACGGGGCAGAGCGTGACGAGGCTGATGCCGTGCTCCTGCGCGAACCTGCACGCCTCCTTCTCCAGGAGCACCTTCGACACGCAGTAACCCTGCAAGAAAATTCCAGGTCCAGAACTCAAGAATACGGCAAACCTACCCAAGATGAATGATCGCGCATGGACAGACCCAGGTTGGTGGCTTCTCGGCTCTAAGGTACTCCACGTCAGACCACGACTCCTCGTCCAGGACGTGCCCGCCGCCTTGCATCTCCGGCCTGATGTAGACTCCGGCCGCCGACGAGGTCAGGATGACGCGCCTCACCGTCCCGGCTTTCACGCACGAACGCAGCACGTTCAGAGTTCCTCGGACAGCAGGCTCGATCAGTTCTTTCTGAAACCATACCATCGAATTGGTTTGGTTGAGAGAAAAATAGCACCATGTACAAGTTAGAACAGCAAGGCTCACTGGAGCTGCATGCGAAATCTATTTTTTAACTTGTACACCTCTTGGTCCTCTGCCGCGAGGTTCACCGGAGCTGCGACGAGGAAGACGTAGTCGCAGCCGGCGACGGCGTCGTCAAAGCTACCCTCTTCGTCCAGGTCGGCGCGGAGGACCGTCAGGGGACCGAGAACCTGCAAGTCCTTGAGGTGCGAGTTCTTCTCCATGTCATCTGGGAGTATCAAAATCAGTGAAAAAACGTGCAGCGCTTTCAATTTCAGTTAAGACTGTTAAGAATAACAAGTAGATGATTGGATTGATTGATAGACTCCATCAGAGCCTATTCACTACTCTCATAATAGGACTGATCTGAACATGGGAGACAAGAATCAGACCTGGATTCCTGACCGTTGTCTTTACGGCGTAGCCTTTCTCCAGCAGCATCTTGACCAGCGCGGAGGCGATGTAGCCGCTCCCTCCGGTCACGCATGCCGTCTTCATCCTGTCAACCGCCGGTGCAAGCTAGCTCCAGGGAGTGCTGAGTGCCGTCGTCAGTAATTCAACAGACAGGTGAGTGTGGTCAGTGATTACACGGACCGCTGATTCAGAAGAGCAGCCTTGAGAGACAATGTCAGGTGGCAGGTAACATCAACCCACAGCGCTTGAGTCTTGACAAGCTAATTGGGACATTAAGTTTACTTTTCCAAGCATCTTCCACGGCATCTATCACTTTCCAGTGCACTTATGTTGCAGTGGATCCGAGTGCTTCATACAGTATTAGGCTAATATATGGCATTCTCGGAACATTACGCACATATTACATTATTCAAACAAAGTAAGATCTGTGATAAGACGCACAAAGTTTAAGCTCGGGCAAAAGACAAGGTGCTGGTTCGGAAACAAAACGCAAAAGACAGTGATAAACATCAGTGAACGAACGATGTGGCCCTTTTCGCGAACTTCGTGTAAAATAAACATTCTTAGCAAACATTATCTGACAGAGTTAACAATAATCAATACACGGGTCAAAATTTCAGTAACTATGAGTCTCATTTCCACGCCTTCCGGCCTCGGAATTGATTTCCGGATCGCTTGAGCTTCTGCTTCTTCTGCTGTCGTGAACGTGTTGCCTTTGCTCTAGTTGCTGCCAGAGGCATCCTCTTTTTGTGCTGTTTCTGCTTATTTGTCAAGCCACCAGTCTACAAGACAGTACCAGTTAATTAGACAAAGGTACGAGAGCTATAGATCAAAATGATGGTGCCAAAACCATGCCACAAGTATACCTTATGCTTTTTTGTTTTCGCCTTCGCCACATAAGGATCTCTATCCTCTCTTCCAGCTCTCACGAGCGCAACTCTTTCTTCTTTCGAAAGCCTTAATTTGATGTGAGCCTGTATAAAAAATGCATGTCAAACATGTGGCTCCATGCATGGGCACAAAGGTGTGTGCAGGCGACAACTGAGAGGAGCATGTTTCGGTTTGCAGCTCACCTCTAAGAGAGCTGGATCGACCCGCTTCATACTCAGCTGATCTGTAGATGGAATCTTAAAGGTTGCAGATCTTTTGTTACCACCAAGTCCATGTTGAGCCAAAGCAGTCTTTGCGTCTTTCTTTGCCTGCAATTCAATTTTTTCTAAAGACATAAGGGCAAAGTAGTAGGAAACTAAAATCATGCATAAGTAAACTCTCTCTTTTCCTCGGCATGCAGAAGTTTGAGAATTCAAACAAGAAACTGAAGTACCAGGAAAGTTAAGTACTAGAGATCCTCAAGTCCTCTGATATTCACATACCTTTAGCTCTTTGATACGTTTAAAATCCTCATCGGATAAAATTTTTTCAGTTTCACCTGACAAACCTTCAGTCTTCTTGTTCCCTGCAAGCCTCTTCAGAGCTCGGAGACTTGCATCAGCAGCATTAAGTTGCCCGATATAATCACTTAATTTCCTCTTCTGGACCTTAGAGCTGCTGCCTTTTGACTTATCTACTTCATCACTATCATCATCTTGGTCTGGAGTTTCATCTTCTGAATCATCTATGCTCTCATTCAATTCATCATCGTCGTCCATATCCTCATCCGATATGTCAGTATTAGCATCCATATCAGAATCATCTTCTAGTCCCTCACTATTCTCATCACCATCTTGGTCAGAAGTATCAGGACCCACATCTTCCTCTGATATTTCATCTTCCTCTTTGGTATCTTCAGGAGCATCTTCATTTGTATCAGGTGCACCATCTCTCTCATCATCAGAATCAAAGGCAGCAGACTCATCATCTGAGCCTTCCCCTTCCGATGAAATGTCTTCATTTAACAACTCAGCACCAGGCACATCGCTAGCAACAGTGACTTCTCCAAATGCTTTGGGCCGAGCCATTGGATCAACAGGACGGCCACGGTCTTTCTTGACTAACAGTGAAGGGCATATCTGAATTTCAAATTACAGAGGCTTACTTACAAGGAACTTCAGCATAAAAGGAATTATTACAGAATTTGCATGGAACCTGACCTCTCTGAACAATGTCACCAGTGAACGAGCGGCAATGGAAACAGCTTTCTCATGTGACTTTTTGTATAAGACAAGGTCTTGGAGCAGATCCTCGTTCATCATCTGCAGGATTAACAGAAGAGAGGAAGGCATGAGCAAGATAATCCCATGAAACATACCAGGTGTGCATCACTTAAAAATTAAAAGAAAGATTCAGACTAGCATGTATGTTCTATGACAAGTCCCGACAGCACACACACAAAACTTTCCAGTTTCAAATGACAAATGCAGATTAGCACAAACTAAGACTGTTCACGAGTTAAAAGCTTTTATAATTTGATCACATGCTTAAAAATTTAAGAAACCACAAATATCACAAGTTTCCCACTATCAGCAACAATACATGATATACTAAAGAAGAAAATTATCTCAGAGACCAATGTTTGTTTGTATGGAACAGTGCACAGGGAACACAACTGGCGATACCAAACATCACAAATGAAACACAACTGGCGAAGGAGAATTCCACAAAAGAACATCAGTTAAGGGATGTCTGGTCAGTAGAATTACAGCCACATGAACATTTCAGGTATCCAAAAGATGGAGATACCTACCAGGGGCATACGCATGCAGATTTCTCTAACAACATTCAAGCCAACAGCAATAGCCTACAAAATGTAAGGTAAGATATGTCGTCATTTTACCATGTCAGCTGGGAACATACATAGATTTCACATGCTAAATAAGTGTCATGCAAACCTCTGGGCGAGATCGGTCATGAACAAATTGATTTACTATCTGCTTGAACAGAGGTTCGATAGCATCCGGAGGCACCTAAATTTAAACTTATTATTATTAAGAAAAGCAATATAAGTGGCAAATTAGTTAAAAAAAGAAATAGAATGAAGTGATAGTGTACCATCTCATGGCAAGCCTGCACTGCTGCAGCAAGTAAAGTCGTTACATCTCGTTGATGAGGCTGCACAAGCAGGTAAAAGGATTGTAACCAAACAAGATGATGTTTTATATAATGTTAATGCCTGACCAACATACACTATTAGGTTACATACTTGAACATATCTTTGAAGATATGGGTAGAAGTTCAGCAAAACCAATTGATGCATCCCAATGGTCCTCGCAATAACTTTTAACATCATCATCCTTACCTGCAAGGCAAGATGTTCATTTTTAAGCCTTAATGCTCAATGTTCCTTACAGGTAAGGTGAACGAAAGCATTGGTTAGCATAAAGAATGAAGATGACCTCAAATCGCTCATTGCATTTCTGCAGTCGAGAAAAAGCTTCTCAGCAAAGCCCTGAGAGCCAAAAAGAAATATTATTTTCAGACCTTGCAGCATAATAGAAGGGTGCATTTCATCAATAATCTAAAGTAATAACACATGACTAAATTATAACATCACCATACCTGAGGATCCTTCAAATATGTTAAAGGTGAGTAGTAACTGGGAATAGTTGCATCAGCAGATTTACGCTGTTGCCTTTTCATACTTCGAACGACACGATCTAATTTAGCTTTCTTTTTCTTCTTACTAGCAGTAGTGCCTTTATGATTTGCCTGAGAATTCAAATGCAAACAAAGAAAAAAAAATGATGATGAGGTAATAATATGTACTAGCTATTTGCAGTAGAGGTACATGAATCTTTCAGTTACCTTGTAAACATCCTCCCGACTAAGAATAACATGTGGGTTTTGATCTTCTTCATCTTCACTGCTGGAAGCATCACTATCCTCCTCATGTTCTGCGTTTTCATACCCGAGAAGGAATGAAATAGCAGCTATCATAATCCTGCACGTAGACAACAATTGTTCAGGTGGGAATCAGACAGTAGCAAAACCTAGGATGTTCTAAGAGCTAGTACCTAGATGAAGGATGGAAACAAGCATCGCATATTGCATTTGTTGTGCGCTCATCAAACCAAACCCTTCGACGGTGAAGGTCACAGAGAATAGTAAATGCCCTCTTAGCTCGAGATTCCTCTTCACCCTGACAAACATGGGGCATAAGCAAATGAGGAATGAGTTAGAGAACAGAGAAAAAAAAAGGTGGTCTCCAAAATGCTAAACTCAATAGTGATCAATACGCATGCAAGATGTTGCAAACCTGTAAGAATTTGAAAAGGCTGTTTTGCAGTTTACGATTCCTGGGTTCATTCTTGCTCTTCTGGTTCATCCTCCTGATACTGTGTACAATGTGTGAAAATGCAAGCTTTTTGACAGCTCGGTCTCCAATAACTTGAAGCTCCATGAACAAGTCCATCGTGTCCTCAAGGTCAACGAGCTAAACATTTTTTTTCACAGAATAGGGAGCAGATGGAAATAAAACAGGATCAGACTTCAATGGGACACGACTGGAATAATCAAGTGCAAATGTAAAATAGCTTAACCAGTTAAAAACAATCATACAAAACTTTGGTTTATGATACCTGTGTTCCCACTTAGTTGAATTAGAGTAATTAATAATAATGTGGGTCTAGCAAGAGTATTTAGAATCAACACTTAAGTGGTGTAAAATCTTAATAATCATGAGAATATGGAGCTTGTCATTTTGCATGAATTATGTAACTTTCGTTTTCCTAATTGCTGATGTCCTTCAACTAAACTCACAGTTAGGGACCAACACAAGGACATTTAATTCCATGAAAACTGAGATAACATATGTTTGCAATGTTAAAGTTCACACACCGGAAGACTTTGTACCTACTAGTATTTGTTAGCAGAACAACCAACAAACAGAGCCCAAACGGCCGAACCTAACAGATTTCGAAGAGGAACAAAATTAACACCAACAAGGACACTGAAGGACCATTTTACCTTTCGATTGACCATCAGTATGAGCGCCTGCACGAGGTGCTCCCGCAGTCCCTGCGGCAGCCCGCGCGCATTCTTGTCGAGCAATCCCCCAATATGGTCGGGCAATTCGGCGAGGTCATTCGGGTAGAAAGGCGCGACGTGGGCGAGGAACAGGGCGAGATCGCCAAGCTCCTTGGCAACCTCGCCGCCGCCGCCCGAGGAGGATGTGGTGGCGAGCGCCGCCTGCTTCTCGAAGAGGGACACCGAGGACTCGAAGTGGCGGTAGAGCTGCCGGAGCTCCTCCTCGTAGCCCTCCGGGTCGCGCTTCATCTTCGCCTGGAGCGCCGGGAGGTTTTGGCGGTCGCCCGCCCCGCCGGACGCGGAGGCGGATGCCGCCTCCGGCGTGAACGCCGGCGCGTGCTTGCGCGGCATCTTCGCGGGAAACTGGGGCTCCGCCGCCGGCGATGTGATAAAACCCTAGGGGCAGCTGGAATGCGCCCTCTTTTTTTCAGTGGAATATTATAATTTTTTATAAAGAAAACATGTCACAATGTATTACGTTTTCAACATTGGAAAGCGCACAAGGTCCTGGTGCCTCCGGTGCCATTTCGTGTTTGAGTTTCTTTTTTTTTTAAGCAACTACGGTAGGTGTGTGGCCGACCTGATCATTTCATTGAAAAAGTGGCAAAACCACAGATAACAGACAGACCATAAGCACAGAGATACACAAAAGGGAAAAAAGGAAGAAAAGAAAAGAACAAGAACACAAGAAACACAAAGCCCATACAGAGGACTTGGCCTAAACTTGCATATTTAAAAGAAGCTAATGCCCGCCTTAAGCCCCGCTGCCGAACAACATGCTTGCCGATTTATCGGGACCATTACACTTCCACTTCGCACATCGTAGCTACGCCGCCCTGTAACTCCAACAGGATGGGGACTAAGAGCAAGGGAAGATATGCCGATACAAGCTCATCGGAAACAACAACCTTCCTTCGAGCTAGCCACAATACCTTTCTCCGCACATCCAGGCTCCACTTACCACCATCCAATGCCCTTGAAGGGGAGGAAGCCTTCAAGGAGGGAAGGTCAAAAACCATGGACTAACCTGGCATATAATTTGATATCACCACTAGCGGGAGCACTGTCGACGAAACAGAGGTGCCGAAACGGACTCAAGTCGAGCACCAACACAAACCAAGCATCTGCAAGAATGCCAACCCAAACAAAAGTATGGGTGGAGCTGGATACCCTGAAGAGGGAAAGGATCGGACGCATCACACATAGATCATTGCAGGCCCGTTACCACAGCAGCAAGGTGAGGCGCACAAGTTGGTAAAGAAATCGCAACGACGTCTCCAGAGAGAGGATCGGCGCCCACGAGTGTCGTCGTCGCCGCACTAGCATCATGCCGGCACAAGGTTTTCACCCGAGCTTTACCATCACGATAGTCCGCATCCTCATGAACACCACAGTAGCAAATAAACAGGAGCTCACGACGACATCTCCAACGAGAAGAGTGGCACCCTCGAAGCGTCGTCGTCGCCGGCACCGACAAAGAGTCGACATCAAGTTTTCACCGGAGCAAATCGTCGATTGAAATCACATAGTTGCTGTTGCGGCCCCCTTTTGGCCACCAACGGGAGAGACGTGACCCCTCATCGGCGACGGGGCATCCCCTCCCGAGCATGCCGCCGAAGGGACGCGCCGGGTATCGGCACGAGGTTGCCGGATCCGCAAGCCTCCCCGAGGGAGGGACCGGATGCGATCCTCCGATGGCCGGATTGGCCGAAGAGGGGGCACCCGACTTCCAATCTTTCCAGCCCGGAGTTGAGCCCACCCCGTTGGAGGAGCCTAGATCCGGACAGCCGAAGGCCGGATCTAGTCGGGGAAGATGGATGCGCGCCCTTTGAGGACCCTTCATGGTCGGAGCTCAAGCAAGAAGATGAAGTTGGAGAAAGAGACCTTGCTGCGAGAGGGGAGCAAGGAACCACGGAGACGAGACGGGTGAGAGGACGCGAACGAGAGCCGGTTGTGCGGCTCTGCCGACGGCCGCCGCCGGCGACGGCGGCCACGCCGGCGAGGATTTGGTTGGGGCCGGGGGTGGGGCGGGTGAGTCGCCCGACTCGAGCGACGCGAGGGCCCGGGTCTCACGGTGTCTTGGAACACCAAGTTAGTGTGTTTGAGTTTCTACTCTCCTTTCCATCCTCCCGGTTATGAAACTTACATTTCAAAAAAAGAACTATGGAACTCAAAGTACTATAGTTCGGACGAGGTACTCGTGACTCATTGGTACGAAGTACATATACATCTCATGAAAACTAAACCCTTGATTTGTGTGTATGCAGATGCCAGGGTGTTCGATAAACCATCTCTGCACGGGTTATGAAAAAAAATGTATTAGTAAGAATGAAAACATGTCCTCCTACTGGTTGGCTAAACCGTCTTTGAAATCAATCGTGCGCCATACTTTGTCCGTTCTTAGATTTATTGTTGTTGAGTGAGTATGCTATTATTGTAATAGCAAATTATTATTGTCAACAAATTAAATCAGGTAGTTGCCGTATTCAACCTTTGGAGCCGAATATTGATATATGGCTTATGGAACATTGTGGGATCAACGATGGCTATCATGATTTTACAACGTTGTTGTGTTTTTGTGATGCCCCAAATCAAATCGATCCGCGCCCTTGGATGAAAGGGCGTCTCTTACTTGGTCAAGTAAAGAAAACATTCTCAGCTCGACTACTCTCACAGGAGATAAGTTAATTATCTGCAGAAGTTTACGTGATTTGCCGGAGTTGGAAAAACAGCATTTGACGCCAGTCTTGCAGAAAGCTTGGTTTCGGCTGGTTCTGCAACGACGCTACTGCTGCTTGTAGTAGTGGGACAGGGAAACAGGACAGGTAACCACGGGTCCACGGCTAGCAACAGCAAACAAGTCCCAGCGCCGCGCCGGGTCGAGGAACAACACAAATCGTGCGGCCTAGTCCTGACGTGCAAGTGCAACAGGGGACGGACCGTGATGCTGGTTCACGTTCCGGATTCTGGCGTTCCGGTCCGGCGTGCCACCGCTGCGCCGTCGCCCTCCCGGCAATGGATTTATGCCTCCTCCGCTGCCGCTCGATGCAACCGACGACGAAGAAGTCACTCCTTTTTCAGCAGTTTGGTGCGACGCGCGGGCGGTCGCCGTCGGCAGCAGCGTCCATCCATCACCTGATCACCTGCAGCTGCACTCGAATCGTACGCTACGGTCCGGTGTCGGCAAGGGCTCGACGCACGCCGCTTTCCGCGACCAAACGCAACCAGTACTCGCCACCGCACACAACAACACCGCTTTCGTCAACCGGAGACTTCACTTTTCCTCCATCCACAAGAAGAAGAAATGTTGTGCGCATGCAGCAACCGGCAAAGTTAGCCATCGGTCAGGAATCTGCCTGCCTCGGGGAATCTATCTAGAATTACTACTAACATTGTTCTTTAGGTCACCGTACGGACCGACATGTCGGTGTATACGTCACGAGTCGCTACTCGGTACTGATGTGCGCGGTTCATCAGTTAGCAACCACGGCTGCCAACAAAGGCCTCGAAAGCTTAGCAATCCGGCACCAAACTATTGCGCGACGTGGCACGGGCCATATACATACACCGTCATGTCGTCACCCTGCGTGAAGTACAAGATTAGTTAGTATAATGCCTGCTGGCCTCACATGAGGCAGGTGGGCACACACTCTAAACTGGATTACAAGGCACCCTAAATACGTCCACTCAGAAAGTGAACATCATATCGCGGTATGTTGTTGAAATCAACAACAAAATACTAACTTTATTTTAGTGGGAGGCAACATAATACTGATACTTTTTGACGGTGCCGTAAGCAAGACAGAGTATATATTGCCCACACTTTTACGGTACACAGAACAAGACATTCGATACTTTATCTCTCAAGATTTTTTGGGTGATCGTAACATTCCTCGTGTCTAAAGAGTATGCTGCGGCCGGTGACTATAATAACGTGTCATCTATCTGTTTGTTTGTTAAAAAAAACATTTTCTTTGCAGCTTTGAGACATCACAAACAAGAAACAACACAAGCTTCTCACCCACCCAAAGTACGCGGAATAAATGGTCTTCAGAGTGCAGATGGGAGGTGTAACTCACATGGAGGGTGTGTTCGTTTCCGGGTATATAATTTTTAGAGAGGTCAAATCAAAGAGAATTTTATCATTTTGGAGTACTTAAATAAAGTCTAATCTCGAAACTAATTGCAGACTCCCTATCTAATTCACGAGACGAATCCAACGAGGGTAATTATGATGTTATTAGAAGATGTTTACTGTAGCATCACTGTAGCAAAACATAGATTAATTAGGATCATTAGATTCGTCTCGCAAATTAGAGGGGGTCGTGACATAGGTTTTGTCATTAAATTAATAAAAGATCTACTAAATAAGTAAGATTCTCTTTGATGTGATGGTATAATTTTTAGAGGCAGGAAACGAACAGGGCTCGAGCCCCACAGCTGATCTCTAATCGCATCCTGAACATTAAGGCTTACTAGTACTAGTTATTATTAAACCCTAAAACATCGCGAGACAAAACAGAGATTACCGCTACTGGTTCGTCATCGTCGTCCTGCAGTGAGGTGACTCGAGCCTAATAACAGTTCCGGAGAAAAACAAACAAAGGTGATTAACAAGACGTGGCACCTCTACGCTGCTGACTTGCCTCCTGAATGAATCCCAAGGACAAAAGGCAGAGAGCAACGTGGCAACACGCTCGATCCATCCATCTCGAGGCCGGCGACATCGGAAGTTGACCGTTCATCGCGTCTGCCGAAACTACCCTCGCGACCAAGCTCACCATGCCGGCCTCCCACTGGCCCGGGCGTGCCGTTCCCACCTGCCACGCCGGCCTCGCGCCAACACCAGTGGCAACGCCGTAAATACACGCGTCAAAGCCACAACGGATGGTACCCCTGCCGTTTGGTTTTGAAATATTTCGAAAACCTCGGCCGCCGCCTCGGCTTGGTTGTTCCCCTCCTCTCGCCTCCACGCTGCTCGCGTAGATCCGAACGCACGCCAAAATTGCTGGAAATTCGAGGGCAGCTCCCAACAGCTGCGAGCTCATCGCCCTCGCGATATTCTGGAGCTTTTTCGGATCCAAAGCGCCAGTTCGTCGGCGCTTCAAAGCCACGAGATTCTTTGCCTTCGAGTTCACTCCACCCCGCCCAAAGAAAGCTCCACCTCCCCCACCGCCGAGAAGAAAAACCTGGGTATAACCCCTAATCCCACCAGTAATCCCACTCATGGCCTCGTCACTAACGCCTCGCAACCCCTATCAGGTGATTTTCATTCCCGTTCTTTTTTTCTCTCCCGTGGTCTCCCAAATTTCTTCGTTTTCTTGGGTTCTGAGTTCTTGGGATGAAATGCGGCGTTGTTGTTGTTGCTCCTGCTGCAGAAGAAGGAGAACTTGGGGTCCGTGCGGCGGGGGATGGGGCTCAAGGCGACTCCGCGCCGGAATGTGCTGTCGGCTATCAACAACGGCGAGGCCAACGAAGGGGCGCCGTCCGTGCAGTCTGATGGCGGCGACCCACCGCCGACGTTGCCTGTGGTCGAGTTCAGTGGTAGGGAGGATGTGGAGCGGCTGCTTGCCGAGAAAATGAAGGGGAAGGGCAAGAACGATTTCAAGGTGAGTTCTATTTGTGGGGCGTCTTTCTTGGTGATCTTTCAAGGGAGTGGTCTCCTGAACTGGATCGATTTCTACAGGGGAGAGCTGAACAGATGAGTGATTACATCAAGAAGCTTAGGGTGTGCGTCAGGTGGTTCATGGATTTGGAGGATGGTTATCTGGCAGAGCAGGAAAAGCTCCAAAGTGCTATGGATGAGGAGAATGCCCGACATGCTGATTTAGGTACTGAATTCTTCCACTTGGTTGACCATGTTACTGAGTAAAATTGAGTTCATACACTATTTATTAGCATCTTATGTTTCTGAGATAAATATATTTCTGCTCTCATGCTAATGCCTTTTAATTGTTGTATATGTCTTATCATTGCAGAAGCTCACCTCAGTAGTTCTATCGAGCAGTTGAGAGCCGCTAATCTGGAATTAACAACACGATGTGAATCACTAGAGGAGAGTTTAAACAGGGAGCAGTCCGGCAAAGTGGTGAGAAAAAAAGAAGAATTCCTTTGCCACTGCATTTGTCAGACTTGGACAAAAATTTCATCTGTTTAATTTTGGAACTTGCAGTTGGCTATTGAGTCTTATGAGAAGGAAATGAAGCAAAGGGAATCAGCTGAGGCTTCAAGGGACCAGCTGCTTGTAGATCTTGAAAGGGTCACTGAGGAGGCAAAGCGGTTCAGCGAGCAGGTAATGGCTTACCACCCCCCCCCCTATTATGAAATGTCTTCTCATGGGCTTGTTGCTTAGGACTTGACATGCTTTGCTGTAAACCAGTTAAAAATGATCCAAGAGACAAACAAAAGACTTCAAGAATACAACACCAGCTTACAGCAGTACAACAGCAACCTCCAGGCTGAAGCCTCAAAAAGCGGCGAGTCTGTCTCAAAACTGCAAAAGGAGAAGAGCGCCATGATGGAAACTATGACCACCTTAAAAGAACATAACAGCTCAATCAACAATCAGCTGCAAGCTTCTAGAGTGAGTACTTTCACTTGAAACTCCTGATTAACTACATGCTCTAAGTTTAATGCGTTTTTGAAAAAGCAAAATGTGAACTGTACAATAAATCTGGGTGACATGTTTCTTATCCAACGGTCCATTACTCTAAGTACATGTATATATTTAAAAGATATTTTGGATATTCTTGTGTTAATTATTTACTTCTGAAACTCAGGCTTCTCAACAAGAGGCTATTCAAGTGAAGGAAGAACTAAGGAAAGAAGTGGAATGTCTTAGAGCTGAATTAAAACAAACAAGAGATGACCGTGACAGTTCTATTACTCAATTAAATAGCTTGCATGTCGAACTCAATAAGTACAAGGAGCAAGCTGGTAAATCTTCTGAAGATTGTGAGAGCTTGCGTGTGAAGTTGTCGTCCCTTGAGGTTTGTAGCTTAAGATTGAGGGTCAATTCTGGTGTTTGATAATTGTTATACTTGTGCTCATTATCATTTGTTATCAGGAAACATGCAGTGTGCTGCAAGAACAGAATCTCAGTTTTCAGAAGCAGATTGCAGTTGCAAATGAGAAGCTGAAGGTTAGAAGTATAAACATATAACATCAGCCATATTTGAGCAAGATACTAAACATATATGATGTGACAATCTTTATCCTCTGATCCTTATTATTGCTTATGCAGCTTGCTGATGTGACCGCAATTGAGGCGATGACAGGATACAAAGAGCAGAAGGAGAGACTAAAATATGTTGAAGAGCGCTTGGCATATGCAGAATCACAAATTATTGAAGGTGACAGGTTACGGAAAAAACTACACAATACTATATTGGTAATACTTAAAAACATGTTATCCCTATATTGAAGTTATTATGTGTTATGACTATCTAGGTATTGAAGCATCTGATATTTTCAGGAACTGAAAGGCAACATTAGAGTTTTTTGTCGGGTGCGACCACTTTTATTTCATGGAGATTCAAACGGTGTAGAGGGCGCCTCTATTTCTTATCCTACATCAGTAGAATCCGCTGGACGAAGTCTTGATTTGATTAACCAAGGTAACTTGTGTTTCTTTTTTGCCAAATGTATTTTTGGATAATGACACTAATGAGGTATTGTTGTATTGTCTTTCTTACTCAGGTCAGAAGCTCTCCTTCTCCTATGATAAGGTTTTTGACCACAGTGCTTCACAGGAAGATGTGTTTGTGGAAATATCTCAGCTAGTACAAAGTGCACTTGATGGATACAAGGTAAATGATATGCATCACAACAGTGATTGTTGGTAGATGTTTTGTTGAGTATGATTCCTGCACAGCAAGTATGCACAAAGAATTAGCCTTTGATTTATTGTTGTACTTCCATTGTTGTATTGTTGTTGTTTCTCTCTGCTAGACATTCTAAATTCCTCATGAACAACTATTGCTTATGAATAATTTGTTAGTATGTGACCCATTATCTTTTTGGCTAGGGATTTTTCTTCATTCTCCAAATTTGCCAAGTAGCTAATCATTTCTGCATGCATAAAATTGATATCCTTTTATTTGGTACATACATTATTTTTTTGGTTGATCTTCTGTTGGACTATTGATCCTCACGTATCATACAAAAGTGCAATGCACACTAACATTATTGTGCCCACATTGTGTTTGTGGACAAAAAATTGTGCAGACAGTAGCAAGTGATGACCCCAAGGTTTGTACTTTGTATAAAAGGATTAGTTGATACTAAAAATGTAGAGTCATGCTTACCCTATGACTGGAGCATGCTGACTGTCTTGGTCATCAAGCCTTTCTTGCAGATGTCGTTGTGTTTCTGCTTAGTAATTCTTCCAGTAAAAATCAATTGTCATACTTAATTTTTTCTCTATGCAATACAGGTATGCATATTTGCATATGGCCAAACTGGCTCAGGCAAAACATATACTATGATGGGCAGACAAGGCGTTGATCAGAAAGGCATCATTCCTCGTTCTTTGGAACAAATTTTTGAGTCCGGTCAATTTCTAGAATCTCAAGGGTGGAGTTTTTCCATGCAAGTTAGTGTTTGCAGACCTCTTTACTTTCTCAAGTATTGTATTATCATTTTGTACCGACACTGACACATTTTATATCCATTTGATTTATTTACTGTGCAGGTATCAATGCTTGAGATATATAATGAGACAATACGTGATTTGTTAGCACCAAGTCGGCCTAACAGTTTCGAGATGGTAAATGGTAAACAATACACTATAAAGCACGACTCGCATGGGAATACAACTGTATCAGATCTTACAGTTATTGATGTTTTTAGTACTGCTGATGTAACATCTCTTCTAGAAAAAGCATCACACAGCAGGTGAGGCATATTAACTGTCCATAAGTAGAATGAATCCCTCATTGCACATTCACATCTATTGCTACTTTTTTCCCAAAGAAAACTTGTGTCAGTATATTATTGTTGGGGGGACATTTGCACGGTTCTATTTTGTTGTAATGAAATTGAAAACATAGAGGCTTTATCTTCATTAGGTTTGCACATTCAGTTTCCTATATATATTTGCTTGTTCATCTATTTGATCTGAATTGTTTTTAGTTGAGCTTAATTTTATTACTTTATTTGACCAGGTCTGTGGGTAAAACCCAGATGAATGAACAATCCTCTCGGAGCCATTTTGTTTTCACGCTAAAGATATTTGGATCAAACGAGGTACACCATTAGTATGAAATATAATGAGCATTATACTGTAACTATTACATATTTCATGCCAAGACCTTCCAAAACAGCTGCATGTGAAGACATACCAAAACATATAGTAGCAAGCCTTTCACTCTGAGGCAATATAATCTCATTTCTTTAGAACAAAATAGAATTTCATTTTTCCTTAGATGCATTGCCTACTAGTAAAGTTTAATGTTGAAAGTTTATGTTTTTTTTTTTAATCTTCGTGAAGCATACGGGCCAACAAGCCCAGGGGTTCTTAATTTGATTGATTTAGCTGGGAGTGAGCGCCTCGCTAAAAGTGGCTCAACAGGTGATCGGTTAAAAGAAACACAGGTTAGTATACAGTCCCGATTTCCAACATTCTCAATGTTGATGACTTGCATTATTAATCATGATTTTTAAATGGTGCAGGCAATCAATAAAAGCCTGTCAGCTCTAAGCGATGTAATCTTTGCAATTGCAAAAGGAGATGACCATGTTCCATTCAGGAATTCCAAACTAACATACTTGTTACAGGTTAGTACTTTCTGTATAAGACAATTACCATTTATAGCATATTTGCAATTTACTAGCGTATGTGAAACAAATCCTCAGTATTTACTTTGCTCTACAGCCATGCCTTGGAGGAGATTCGAAAACTCTTATGTTTGTCAATATATCGCCTGAGGCATCATCAGTGGGGGAGACAATATGTTCATTGAGATTTGCATCAAGGGTCAATGCTTGTGAGATTGGGACACCAAGACGTCATACATAAGCCTGGACGATCCATTTTAGGCTCAGTTTGGGTGAATTTGCTGTAGCAATCATCACAGGGCGATCGATATTAGTTAGTTGGTTTCTGTCGTATTTGTCATAAAGATGAGGCATAATTGGCTTCCTGTAACATGTACAGTAGGGCTCTTGGCTATGCGCAGGTAGGAGCATGCGTGAGAGTGGTACAACTGCTCACATCTTGTCACAATTTCTTGTTGTAAATGATTTGAGCAATATTAATTGCCGCTGTAATTTTGTAGCAGCGAGTTCAGTAGTCGGCGTTTGTGTTTCAGTTAAGAAAACCTGCTGCTTCTTTATGAGTACGACGAAGTATTTTTACAGTGGAATCTGTTGACAATGTAAGTGTAACTACAAGTTTCTATGCAAGTATGGAACCGTGCAACCTTTCAACCTGTGGACATGCTGGAGCTGTCGTGTTCTTTTGGCATGGTGGAATCTCTACAACTAGACAAGAGTTTTAGCATTCCCATGAAATTGGAGAATCATTGAAATATTGCGACTAACTGAGCAAAATGCGTCGAACAAATTCAGAGCTGCTTTCTCTAATAAACTTGTTCATTTTGCATTCGGCGTGCGAGAAGGTTGGAGAGGACGAGCACCCGCCAACCCGCATCCGCGACCCCTGTCTGCCAGTAATCCATCTCACGGCCGCTGGCCGGAGTCGACGTCGGCCTCGTCCGCGAGAGACCGCCGGATCCACATGGACGCTCCATGACGCCGCGGATCCATCTGGTACGTCGTAAGTTACTCCAACCGTGCGGCATTGCAATGGCCCCGTTCGGAATCCGCGGTGCCATATGTGGCTAGTTCGGTGGTGATCGGGAACTTCGCCGGCGCTGCGCCCTGCTAGGTGCTAGCACTCACCTTTTACGGAATCCCAGTCCCGATTGAAGCCAGAGGCAGCAGAACAGATGAGATTCCTTTTGCGCCCCTGAGGTAAATGGGAATCTTTACACAACTGCTAGGATGCTAGGGTTGTGCGATCTATTTTCCATTTGTTTCTCTTAGTTTCTTAAATTTTGATGCCCAGGATCAAGGTAGCAAGCAGCACACATGCTACATTAAACGCTAAACAGTGGTTATAAGCTACCGTGTTCAGACAACAGTGATGATATTTTCTACACTGTAAGCTACACCGTGGTCCGAATATAGTTATGTCAGGGGCTGATTCAGCTTGGATCAGGTATCATGTACGATGGCTTTGGACATTACACGTTCGTGCCCCCACTAATCTTATTGTGTGTGGTCCTCCGCTGGATGGAATCAGGCACTTAGTGATTGGGTTAAACCCAGCATGTCAACTCAATTATTGCTTATGCCATTAAAGTTAAGCATAGGCATGGGATGTCCTCCCTTCTGTCTTGGATATTCACGCTTTCTGTACTTGTAATAACTAATAAGGATCCAGCACAAGTTCGATAGATTAATGAGATCCATGTTTTCCCCAACTTAAAATAATAAAAAGGGTATTAGATGATCCTGGATGTGCTTCTGTTAAAAAAAGAAAGAAGAAGATAAGTTCAGGGTGCCTTATCTTGTTTCTTTATTACTCCGTAGCATTTTACAAAGGACATTTCCCATAATCAAAGAATGAGAAAACTAAGTTCATGCTGATATAGTAGGATGGAACTCAAAAATTTGTCCAGAGACTTGAGACTAGAATGGGATCTCACTGGATTTTTGTTGGTTATCAAAGGGAAAGTATATTTTACTGCAATAACATGTTTCATAGCGGTACCTAAATAATTCTAACCTCACGAGGCCTGTGTTTCTGTGGTTATGGTGTATTGATGTGTCACCTTTGGTGTGATGCTGTTTGCCATTTTAGGTCAGGATGAGGACTTTTTTTTATTTCATTTTTGGCTTTTTTAGATCCACTCAGTTCTTAGTTTAAGTTGCATCATGTCATTTGTTAGGTACATATACGATGATTCTCTGGATGGGATATCTCAAAAAAGCTTTGGAATAGGATATTCATCTGAATCTGTCGTAAGAATTGTCAATGTTCAATCACAAGAAGCTAACTCTACCAACGCCACGAGGTAATGTAGCATTGCTAACGACATCCTGTGATATAGATTTGATGGACTCAACTCAATATCAATTCTAATTGACTAACTCAAGTTGCGTGATTGAAACAGCGACCTCTCGCCCTGATAGGTACTGTATTAATATTCTTATCTTTACATGTTCGTACCTGATAACCAGTTGCATTAATATGCTTTCATTTGCATGCTATGATTTTTATTACTACTGGGGTATATCTTTTGTGTGGTTCATATAGGCTGATAACTTTTCAAATTCTGCATTGGATCCTCCTGGCTCCAGAAAACTCAGAACAGCCAAACTAAGCCAGGGCCCACCAGCTCTAGAATATATTCTCATGCTTATCTGAGTGTAGTGGATTACCACACTTTTCTTTCCTGTAGACAATCTGTAATCTTTTTCTTTTGAGTAGGGTTGAAGGAGGAGACACAGAACTAGAACAGAGAAGGAGGGAGAGGGTTCGGTTCACAGGCCATATGGAGATCCAGCAGCAGCGGGGGCCTGGTAATTCCAAGGTCGTGAAGGTTCAGAACGAGGAGGCATGGGAGCTGTTCACAAATCAAGCAAGCAACGAAGGCCGCCCTGTGGGTTCCCCTGCCTTTCCTTCTTCCCACACCTTCTTCCTTTGCTTTGTTGTTTTCTTCTTATTTAGATCCTGCTCAATTTTCAAAGCTTTCATGATGTCCTTTGAGGTTGTGGGCTCTCAATCAACTCTGATTTGGCCCCCTTCTCTTCTTTCTTGATGATGGTTGATTATCCTAGAATGATCAGTACATTTCATAAAGTAGTTACTTTTGTGAGATTGTTGAAGTTCTGAACAATTTGTTTTCTACATATGTGGCCATGTTCCTCTTGTTCTTCTCCGTGCTGTTCTGTATCCTTGCATCTTTCTTGTGTTGTTGTAACCGGTGAAACAAGTAGAATTAAGAACTTGCTGGAATGATTGATAGGCGTTCTGTCTTCTCCAGTGAACAGAGATTTTTCTACTCCCCCCTCCCTTTTATCCACACAATAAGTTTTAACCTAGGTAAAAATTATCCCTCCATGTCGTGCAGGTTGTTGCTCATTTTGGGGCATCATGGTGTGTGACGTCCCTGTCCATGAACTACAAGTTTGAAGAGCTAGCTCAGACCCACCCAGAGGTCTTGTTCCTCTATGTGGATGTTGACGACGTCCAGGTAAACACAACCTTACTGATATTACATCTTGTCTTTTCATTTTCTATTAAATGAGAGGAGCTCACATGGTTGTTGCTCTTCCCAGAAATAGAGTAGTGGTAGAAAAGGGGATACTAGATTGATGCTTTTTATAAAATTATTGTTAGAATTTCTTCATATCTTGAGGAATCATAATTAGTCATGCTTTTATTTCTTCACTGAAAATCAGAATATATAAGCACTTTGCAGAATTTTGCCATGTAGTATTTGTTTATTTCCATCGACATGGCATGGTTCTCTGAAATCGCCTTGTTAAGCTGCTCAACCATCATGCGCCGTGAATACGTGCAGAAGATTTCATCCAAGTATGGAGTGAAAGCCATGCCGACATTTTTCCTCATCAAGAACAAGGAGGCGGTGAGCAAGATTATCGGTGCGAACGCAGACGAGCTCAAGAAGCTAGTGGAATCTTCTGCTGATCCAGTTGCGTCTGAAACTCAGATTGTCGTCGAATAGCAGTCACCGTCATCTCTTCTGAAACTGATGTGTGATCTTGAGCCCTGTCTGGTCAGGTCCTGAAAATTGCGTCTGAATCTTGCAGTGCGTGTATATTGGCGTGACTCTGATGGCTGTCGCTTTATACCGGTAGTGGTGTCTGTTTTGTGATAGCATGACTGGAAGTGTGACTCCGAATGTTGCATGTGTTCTCGGGTTGAGAAATAAAGCTTCCCTTCATTGCTCAAGCACACTTTCCTTGTTACCGTAATAAATCCATGATCTGCGCGATATACAGTCGCTTGTTTTGTTTTCCAGTTCAGCGCCCAAATTCGTCTTGCAATGAAGTATAGTACTAGATTGTATGATGTAGTATGCAGGTGTCCCAATGGGCAAGTCCCCATATTAGTATTATGTAGGTATAAACAGATAAACTGACGGTTAGTTTGTTGGCGGGAGAATACTATATTGGCAGTGCCAGACTGTCAGCGTAGCATACGTTAGAATCAGAATCGAACGAATATTCAACAGAAATGGGCCTGAGGCACCACACCTAACCTAACCACCTAGGATAATGAACAAAACTGCAAGCTGTTTTGTGGCCCAATGCAACATGTGACCAACTATTGACGCCTCACAGGTTGGCTTCTTCGGTTTTTTTTTTAATTACTAATGCTTTTATCTTGGTCCAAGAGACAAAGAAGAAAAGGCAAAAGGTGCATCAGAAAAAGAGAAAGAAGAAAAGGCAAATCGTTATGGGGGCAGACACCATGGACTGGTGGTGCATAGTCCCTTCTCCATGCAGTCTCACACCTCCACACCTGCGCCCTTCTGAAGCTTACTTTCACCTTGCTTAAACATGAAACCACCCAGGTTTTACTTTTGACCAGTTGTGTCGGTAGGGTAAGTTCAATCACATGCAGAGACGACAGATGGGGCACAAGTGTTTCTTGTATGCTGGTTGCAAAATAGTACTTGAATTTCTGTCTTGCCATGTATTCCGACCTTTCTATTCTGTCCAGATTCCAGTGAGCACACAGCTGAGCCAGAGCAGGGTGATCAACACAGAACACACATTTGACTGTCGAAAACTAAGCGTGTGGGTCTAAAAAATAAAGAAACTTAACTAGCACCACCTCTTTTTTGTTCGAGAAATAACTTACTCTGAATGAACAAAACTGCTTGTCATATAGTATTATAATCACTAGCGATTGTTAATTGCCGCATTATTATCCTTGTTCAATATTCATGGGTGTGGGTAACGGCAACACTATCAAATCTCTCTCTCCTTCACGTGGAGCCATGCACGAGTACTAATCCGACAAGCAGCACCAACACCAAAACAAAGCGAGGTGGCCGAGTGCCCCTTCCTCTGGACCCATCTCGCCATCATTCTCCAATCTCCATACCTCTCTTCTTCTCCCTTCGTCCGTGTTCTTCAGCATGTTCTTGTGAGAGAGTATTAGTAGCCACACGCTTAGAGAGAGAGAGGCGGCGAAAAGAAGAGAGCAGCAGGGAGGAAGAAGAAGAGGAAGCGCAGCAAAGCAGCTCCCAATGTGCTGCTACGTGGGCAAAGCCACCAAGATCTTCCTGTGCCTCGTGGCGGCCGTCCTCGTCGCGGGCCTCGTCCTCGGCTTCGGTCTGGCCCACCGCACGTGGGGTGCCCGGAAGGCCCAGCCGTCCTGCAACTGGCCTCACTGCCAGACCGGCGAGCCAGTGTACGGCGGCGACCAGCTCCTCCCGGCCGTCGGCGCCACCAACGCGCCGCCCAACCCGCTGACGCAGCCGGCCGTGGCCGCCTTTCCCGGGGTGACTTCGTCTTCGTCGTCCTCGGCCGCGCCTCCTGCAAGCATGCCGTATTTTGGGCCTCCCAACCCTTTGGCGCTGGGCCTCGCTCCAACGGCCCATGCTTAGAGCCAGTTGCAGATTTTTCTCTCTTTCGTTTGCTTTGTATTGTATACCAACACTCCGTAGTTCGCTGGAATTTATAGCGTTTGTTATTTCTTTTCAGTATTTCTAGTCTTTTTTGGGGTACAATATTTCTAGTCTTGACACGCGTCTGGTTGTACAATTTGGCTCCGTCTTGCTTTTGCCGTTTCGCCAGCTGGACATACCCGTCATTCTCTACGGTTTATATAAGAATCTGTTTGCAACTGCGAATGAATCTTTAGTATAGTTCATTGTGAGAATTGATCTGGTGAAATTGCGAGGAAAATCCATCGAAATTTCTCAGTTCGAAACAGTCCACTATTCGTCTCCCCCACGCGCTTCCTTTCATCACAAGACATCCTTGATTTGATTCCCACGCACTATCCAAATTTTGTTTCTCGCTCGGGAGCTCTCACTGACGACTGGGCCTGAAAGCGCAGGGCCCAGCCGCAGTCACGTAAGACTCGATATTACGGCAACCAACGCCGCCTCTCCCCAAATCGTCCCGAGCGCCCGCCTCTGCCCCGTATTCCTCGACACAATTCCGCCGGCACCCCGAACTCCTCCCCCATCCGCCACCACGCCTGCGCGTATCGTCCCGTTGATCCCCGCCCGCAGCGATTCTCTCTGGCCCGGACGAGGTAGGCCGATGTTGATTTCGCTTCCTGCGGTGCTTTCTTGGCCCAGTTCTTGGTTTGAATGCAATGTTATCGTTGGATTCCTTTGGATATGAGCGTTGCATTTGGCCGCACAATCGGATGGTATAGGTTCAGTTTGTCCGAGGAAGCAGCTTCTTTGAGAAGATTAGGGCTTTAGATTTTGGATTCACAGGTTTAAACGATCGCGGATTGGTTGGGGTTCAGATTCCTCACGTGGCACTTAAACTTTTAAATCTTCTGTTATAAAAAAAAACTTTTAAATCTTCTGATCGATTCTTAGAGTCTGTTAGTTAATAGCACCGGAGAGTTTTCTATCAATGCTTGTGGCGGCACGAAATATTCATCTGCTGACATTTTTCTTGTTCCTGTTGCACGCACTTCGCTGAAATCGCTGCCCTTTAATGAATTCTGCAGCCTTTCAGGACGCGCGCTTCGTTTTTTTTTGACAGTATAACGAGAAAAGTGTTCTTTTTTCCCCAACTTCTGTGAAGTTTACATCTTTTTTCACACTGTTGTTTAGCCCTTTCGTGTACTCTACTATGTATTTCTTGTAGTAAAAGTTTTATTTTCTTGTTCATAATATAGACTCTGATCAGATTACTGCTGACACTGACCTGTGTATCTGCTATTTCGTCTGTCATCTTGATGCCTGTAGGATAGCAGCTCCAGTGATATGTGACCACAAGTACCACTGAGCTGCTCGAGGCTTGGTGCATTGTTCTAGTATCAAGTCATTGCACAGAAGAAAGTGGCCAAGTTGTGCTGACTGCTGACCTCAACTGATCTGACAAGGCATATTCTTGAAACATGATTCCAGCCAGTGTGGACATCATTGACTTGAGTTCAGATAGTGAAGATGATATTATTGACCTGTGTTCAGATAATGAAGAAGACAGTGATTTCCTCTCAGCCAGAGAAGATGATCTTGATTTTGAGGACCCTGGTAACTATTTTTATCAGCCTCGTGTTTCTCTCAGCACATCTGATCAGAATGGCCCAGAAGAACCAATAAGCTTGGAAAGTGATTTGTTTGGTAGTACACAAACTTCACCCTGTTATGAGCCTGTTGAGAATAAATTAATTACTGCAACGAGCAGCGAGGTGTCCAATCTTTTTCCTCCAGTGAACCAGGGTTCTTCTGTGGGGATGCCACATGATTCTGCATGTGCAATTCCTAATAACCAGTGCTTTGATGGTGTGGGGAAACTCTATGTATGCAATGATGACAAGACTTTTCCACTGTTACTAACAAATGGTGCCGATGTGAGACATTTCAGTGCTCCAGATGGTGCATCATCTGATTCTGCTCATGCTGTTCCTAATGCCCAGCACATTGATACTGTGGGGGAACTATATGCATGTAATGATAACAAGAGGATTCTTCCATCATTACTAACAAGTTGCATAGCTGCAAAATCTGAACATTCCTGCGAACCAAATGGTGCACTGCAGTTTCAACAATCTTTCTCAAGTGGAATCCCTAGAAGCTTCAGCCCTCAATCATCTACATCCAGTCATTCTATTTTAGATGACAACACGATCAAAGAAGAGCCCGTGGTGAAGTTTAATGGTTTCCAAAGATACTGTGCCAATGGAAATGGGATGTCGTCTTCGACAGTGTCAACAGGTGACGTTTTATAATACTATATCAGTGTTTTTTTTTTAATTTGGGTCAACATGGAAAATGGATTTATGTTTGTGCAAATTGTGGATAATAGGATAATTTTGGCTGAAAATGTCATATGGTGTATATTTAGGTCCGCGTTCACACCGGATCTTCCCTCCACCAAGGCCATCTGGGGGTTCTGTTAATAGCGTTGAAGTTGATAATGGCATAGAAAACAGGCTTTTTGGTTTTAACGAGAGAGCTGTATATGAAG
Organism: Chloris gayana; assembly: GCA_031894775.1. Taxonomy (NCBI): domain Eukaryota; kingdom Viridiplantae; phylum Streptophyta; class Magnoliopsida; order Poales; family Poaceae; genus Chloris; species Chloris gayana. The sequence goes on from JAUNZO010000004.1 coordinate 172,793, forward strand.
AGGCCTTAAAGGTATAGACCTTTGTTTGATCAATACCAACATGGCACCCTAATGAACCATACTAAATTTCTCCCAACTGTATGCAGCATATCAATCAGGAAAAAAGGGAAGAAGATCTGCCTGAAGGTGTTATGTCAATATCACTCCTTAAGCATCAGGTAACCTTTTGATTTTATCTCAGTTATACAACAATTGTGCTTTTTTCTGGAGTCTCTCTTAACTTCTTTGTTCTTTATGTGTGAAAGAAAATAGCATTAGCTTGGATGCTTTCCAAGGAGAATAGTTGTCACTGTTCAGGAGGAATCTTGGCAGATGATCAGGTTACTTCTTATTTTCTACAGTATTCAAGTGGCTTTTAATTGTTCACCAGACACTGCTATATTAAGCACTTCAATTTCTTCTACAGGGTCTTGGGAAGACAATATCAACGATTGCCCTTATACAAAAAGAGAGGATTCAGCAGTCTAAGTTCATGACTGCTGGTTTGTATCATACAAAATCTGTACTGAATGTTGAAGACGATGACGATGATGTAGTGATTATCATGGATAAGAAAAAAATGAAGAATGAACTCAAGGTAGATGATTCTACACCATTGGATGTTGCCTCCAGTCTTGAACTCTGTACGAGTCAGTCAAAGCCTGCTGCTGACAGAATGGTCAAGGCTGTAAAAGTTGAACTCACAGAGAAGATCAGATTGGACTCTGCATCAATCTTGAAGTCCGATACTAGACCTGCTTCAGGCACACTGGTGGTGTGCCCTGCTAGTGTACTTAAGCAGTGGGCTAATGAGCTCTCTGTGAAAGTTACGGAAAGCTCTAAATTGTCTGTTTTGGTTTACCATGGAGCTTCAAGGACTAAAAATCCAAATGAGCTAGCAAAATATGACGTTGTTGTCACCACATACACAACTGTGGCCAATGAAGTGCCTAGAGAAAATCCTGATGATGAAGAAAAGAACAGTGAAATGTATGGAATATGTCCGGATTTTTTTGCTGGCAGCAAAAGAAAACAACCATCAATAAAAACTAAACCTGGCGGTCCACTTGCCAGGGTACGATGGTTCAGAGTTGTGCTTGATGAAGCTCAAACAATAAAAAATTATCGGACTCAAGTGGCTAGAGCTTGTTCTGCACTGTGTGCGGAAAGGAGATGGTGCTTATCAGGAACACCTATACAAAATAAAATTGATGACCTATACAGCTATTTCTGTTTCTTGAAATATGAACCATATTCTAAAGTTGGTTCGTTTTCCTGTATGATAAAGAATCCAATATCTAGAGATCCAGCTCGTGGGTATAAGAAGCTTCAAGCTATCTTGAGGATCATTCTATTGCGACGCACAAAAGGTAAATAAAATATTTTCCCTACATATATATTTCTGCAACTCTTTACCTTAAAATACACCGTTTAACTCTTTGGCCAACAAAACATACCACTTAAACTGGAACTAATCACAACCATGAAAACTTTGTTCTTCACCTCTATATTTCCTTTCTGTTCAGTAATTGTTTTCTGAACATTTGTTATGTATATGTGAGTGTTATATTCATACTGGGTTGTGATATTTTGTTACTGATCATATTTTGGATCATTGTTCATATAGAAACTTTGATTGATGGAGAACCAATCATAAAGCTACCACCAAAGACAATTGAGCTGAGTAAAATTGATTTCACCCAAGAGGAGCGAGCTTTCTACTTGGCACTTGAAGAAGGATCTCGCCAAAAATTCAAGGTAGCTTCGAACCTACACTTTATTGAATAGGATACATGCATATAATTGCTTAAATGTAAGCGATATTTTTGCAGTCATGTTGCATTATGTTTGATGCTCTGTGATTATGTTGAATATAAGCAATGGATGTTTTGATGCTCTCTCATTTCAGTCGTTCATTTTCTGTCACGGATTCACGATGCATTACCCATCTGGTCTCTAAAGTAGTATTTGTGATGGATGTTTCTTATATGAAGTATTGAAATGTAAAGGTGCATTGTTTTTGTGCCCACATTTCATCCATTTCTTTGTGGAGAGCACATTTCCATGTCAACAGTTTATTTTATGTGATATAAATTTAATACTTTTGGCCCCATACGTTGGAGGTTTTGAAGTGCATAATCAGATAAAAGTAGCTTACCTTAAGGAATGATCCTATATTCTGTTTGTATTTCTCTCTCCTTCAAAATAAAGTTTGGTTGCTCAAAATTTTCAGTGCAAAAGTTTTTTATGCTCATGGTGTGTTCAAATACAGGCATATGATGCTGCTGGGACAATAAAGGATAATTATGCAAACATCCTTGTGTTGCTATTGCGGCTTCGGCAGGCTTGTGACCATCCCTTTCTTTTGAAGGGTGAAGAATCAAAATTGATTGACAATACTTCAATCGAAATGGCAAAGCAACTTCCTAAGGATGAAGTGACAAATTTGCTCGAAAAGCTGGAAAGTGGTCCTGTGATTTGTTCCATATGCAATGTAAGCAATCAAATCACTCAAAATTGTACATTCATTGTTTGCTTACTTGACATAGATAATATCCATCGTCTCAAATGCAAATAGTTTTCCATTTGGTCCCAATCACCTTCTCTTTTGTTCCTGGAATGTTTTCTTATGAAGAGGCAAAATAATAAAGTAAAACATGATATCTGTGTCTTATTAAACATTAAACTTTGATCCATGTGTTTGGTTGTAGACGAAATATTAATTAGTCCACAGCTTTCTATTCAGTGAATAATTAAAATCACTAATGTTTCCCAATTGGCAGGATCCACCTGAGGATGCTGTTGTCGCAACATGTGGTCATGTTTTTTGCAATCAGTGTGTACATGAGAGATTAACAAGCGATGAAAATTTCTGCCCGTCTTTTCTTTCTGGATTTCTTTGTGGAAAGAAAATAAGTGCTGGATCTGTTTTTTCACCTGGAGTATTGAAGCTTTGTACCTTGCCTAAGTTGGAGTTTGATGTAGCAGCTAGCTCAACACCAGAAGATGAATCGTCTTCAATCTGTGAAAGCAGTTACATCTCCTCAAAGATCAAGGCAGCCATCGACAATATTAATTCAGTCATCAGCACGCATGCCATTGCAGGGGTTGACACTGTTAAATCAATTCCAAGCGAGATAGCTCCTGTTAAAGCAATAGTCTTCTCCCAGTGGACTGGCATGTTGGATTTGCTGGAGCTTTCTCTGAACAGTAACAATATACAATACAGGAGGTTAGATGGGAAGATGTCTCTCAACGAAAGAGACAATGCAGTGAAAGAGTTTAATACTATACCAGAGGTTATTTTAGTGCTTCAGCCTTTTCTTTTTTCACTATCACCTGTAGATGTTCGACAAGTGAATATAGCTAACTATATTTGCAGGTAAAAGTGATGATCATGTCACTGAAAGCTGGCAATCTTGGTCTAAACATGGTGGCTGCTTGCCATGTGATTATGCTTGATCCGTGGTGGAATCCTTATGCTGAGGACCAGGCAGTTGATAGAGCACACAGAATTGGCCAGACTCGTCCGGTCACTGTTTCCCGTTTAACAGTTAAGGGTACTGTGGAAGATCGCATTTTGGATCTGCAGGTAATATTTTGGTTCATGCATTCATGTTGACCTTTGTGTGCTATTTAGATATTCAGGTAACTGATTATTAGTTGTGGGGATCGATGACTGCTTGGGTAATAGTAATAGTTCAACATAATATTATTCTGGTTGAGCTTACAATCAGTAAATATTAGTGTACTGGTCCCTCTCTCCCACTTAATACAGTTTTCTTCTATAAGCTTCTCGGTGCTTATTTAAATCCAACATTGCGACTGTAATTTTGTTCTCATTATTTTGAAATAATGATTAAAGTGAAACTACAGAGTAGCGATCAAATAACGAGTAATGTGATGTTGATGATATAAAACAAAGCAGTTACAGCTTCTGTACACAACTACATATTCAATGGCGATCCATTTTTTCTCTTAGTAATACTTTATTTCATTGTGAATCTGCCTTTTAGAAAAGGCAGAAAACCCATTTATGTTTGCTTTTCTGCCTTTTTGTTGCCATAATGTGTATATTTTCTCTTCCATAGGAGAAAAAGAGAAAGATGGTCCAGTCTGCCTTCGGTGAGGACAAAACTAGCGGCAATGCAACTCGGCTCACTGTAGAAGACCTCAGATACCTCTTCATGGTGTAATAGCACCTTGCGATCCTCTGTAGGTCTGATGAATTTTGTCGTGATGATACTAAACCAAAGACTGATCAGTCCATTATGCAATGTTTTTGTTCTTTTCTTTAGCTTAGGCAGTAGAGAGGTTATGCACGTAGCCATCAGCAGCCATAGTTTGATGCGTCAGGATCGCTTTTGCATTGCTCGTTGAGTACTGCACGATTCTTCTGGCCTTTTGTAATTATGCTCAAGGGGAAGTCGTTAAATAGATTTTGCTACTTTTCGGACATAAAAGACATGTAGCATCTTCTACTTCAGAAGATTTAGAAGTCCAAAATGGTTGTAATATTTTGTTTTTGATAATCATTTTATATGTCCGAGTGGCCCTAGCGTAAGAGCGTAACCAACTCAGCCGCCGGCGAGGACGATATTTGCTACAGGATTGACGCACAAATTGACATTGGATTATTAACCGGAACCAAAATCATTGCGATTCAAAATGAATTGAACACGGCCTGAATCAAACTTATCGCACTAGGAATAGAGTACCTCACGTTCTAAAAAAAGGGAATATAATTCCTCTCCTCCGGCATCGAGCTCTATATTGTCGAGTTCGCCACGATCAAGGCTTACAAAACCAAACGAAACATCAGAACTCAACAGGGCCGGTCCAACGATTAACTGGAAAACCAGGATAATCGGTCGGTTAACCGAGCAAAATTCATTTCAGGTTAGTGAAGGTCGGTGATTGGTTAATTTTGGTTAACAGCCGGCCGGACCGGTTAACCGACCAGGTTTCTGAAAAAGACAAAATTTACAATAAAAATAGGAAATAGCACAACCATGTTGTCCATAAAAAGTCAAATATAGTTGTCCAACCCATATTGTTTAACATAAATTCATACGTCAACAAGGTTAATTATACATGGTACATAGAAAAATGACTTTCACTTATGTCTCTTGTCCAACACATATTATTCAACAAATAATTATACATCAAGAAAATTACCTAGATTTCAAAAAGTAATGTCAATGACTTTGTATCTTAAATTTATGTCTATTTTCTTATGAGTACTGCTATAGGTCCAACCCGATTGTCCTACTCATATCTAACTCAAGCTATTATAGAAACTATATATCATCATTTGGAAATTTTAAACACTTGGTTGCCATATATTCATTCAGTCGGAACAGAGTTGGACATTCGAGTTGGCTCTACAACATTTTCCTTTTGAACAAAGTTGGACATTCGAGTTGGCTCTACAATATTTCCCTTTTCTTATCTACGACTACATATGTTTCCTATTTAGCTAAAAAAAAAGAAAATTTAGATTTAGGAGGAGAGGGTTAGCCGGCCGGTTATAAGGTTCTATGGCCTTTTTACTTTTTTTTTATTCCATGAATTTTTTCTATGTCAAACAAACTCGATTTCATTTTATTCTTTCACTAAAATCTTTTTTTTCTAGTTTTTAACAAATTTTCTATATAAAACTTTTCAAAATTTGATTTTTTTTAATTTTGAATCGGTGGTTAACCGGCTAACCGGTGTAACCGGTCTGGACCGGTTTATCGGTTAACCGGAACCGGCCGATTAACCCGGGTTCTTTGAACCATGGCCACGATTATCTCTCCACAACGGCGCAAATCAAATGGCCAATTCACTTTCGGCTCTGCAGGGTCAAATATCTCCTATTGCATTGATTTTTTTGCCAATATAATGGAGCACGGACGGGAAACTTCACAGTTTATAAGATTGGACGGCAAAACAACCGAAAGGACCTGGTCTCCTGGCTGGACCACCTAGGATGCCTTGGGAACACAGATCGGCACAGGCCAGCGGGCACAGGGAAGCCACAGCCCTGCCGTTCCCGTTTCCTTCCTTCTTCGCTTCCCGGTTTATCGGCCGTTGCACCCCATTTTTTCAAATTTCAAACCCTCTCGTCCAACGGCACCAATAGTCCCTCTCGCTACGCCTCGCGAATTTCGCCAGTTCACACCCATCACATTCGTCGCCACGGCGCCGGACAGTCCAATTGCGCGTGCCCCAGGCCCCAGCCGCGACGACACGCGGATCCGGACACCAGGTGAGGTCTGACTAGTTTCGATTGCTGTGGTCGGGCAGTTCTTGGTTACAAACGGAACATCCAATGGTCAGATGGTTTTATGATGTATTTTCCAAATCCATGGTCAATTCGAGTGGTTTTGTTTCGCTTTTGTGAAGTGTAATTGATTTGTTTGGGTTAAAACGGTGTGTATTACATCAGGTTTTGGAATTGGTTCGACTGGCATCGCAGTGCCTTTGATCACTTTTGTTTGAGCGATCGTGGATTTGGGTCGATTATGAAGCAGAGCTTTATCCTTTGATTGATCCTATATATAATCGATCTGATTTTTTTTGTGATTGTATAATTAGAATTATAGATGTTTGATAAGAGATTGAACCTCGTATGGTTGCAGGCAGTATGGAAGTCATTGACTTAAGTTCAGATGGTGAAGGCGTTATTGACTTGTCCTCGGACTCAGATAGTGATGACAGCATCGATTTGTGGTCGGACACAGAAGATGATCTTGATTCTGATGGTGCCAGAAACCGTTTCCACCAGAATCGCGTAGGAAAACCAACCACGGTGCGCGTCAATTGGTTTCTAAGTGCTCAGCCTGAATCCTTCTTTGGAGCTCCTGAGAATGAAGCAGCCGCTAAAATGTTGGCGAATTCCAAAGTCCAAAGATTCTCCAGGCCAATTCCATCCGAAGGAGGTGAATGCATAGAAAACGTGGAAAGCTTTCTCTTTGGTTGTGACGAGAGAGCTGTATATGAAGAAGCCCTACAGGTACAGATGTTGTCATCGTATAACGAATTACTTGCCTGGTTACTTCATATTAGTATACTTCATATGAGCCGTACTTATTTCCCCAAACTTTTCACAGCATATCGGTCAGGAAAAAGGGGAAGAAGATCTGCCTGAAGGTGTTTTGTCAGTATCACTCCTTAAGCATCAGGTAAATCGGTCTTTATCTCAGTTATTTTGCTTATTCTGGAGACCTTCACTTATGTATAATTTTTATGTTCGAAAGAGAATAGCATTGGCCTGGATGCTTTCCAAGGAGAATAGTACGCACTGTGCAGGTGGAATTTTGGCAGATGATCAGGTTATCCATTCTTTTTTTTCCCTATTATATTACAGTATACTTTGATTACTTTTAACAGGTTGATTGTTGACTTAAAGTACACCACTTTCTGTGACACAGGGTCTTGGGAAGACAATATCAACGATTGCTCTTATACAGAAGGAAAGGGCCCAGCAGTTTATGTTCATGACTGCTGATTCAGATCTTACAGATGGTGAGGAAGCAGTGTTTAGTCGATCAAGAGCCAGAATGACCAAGAGTTTTAAATCTCCATTAAAGAAGAAGACTAGAAAGAAAGTCTTGCTATCAACATCTAGACCAGCTGCTGGAACATTGGTGGTGTGTCCTGCTAGTGTTCTTAAGCAGTGGGCTAGTGAGCTGTCTACAAAGGTCACCGAAAGTGCTAAATTATCTGTTCTGGTATATCATGGAGCTTCAAGGACAAGAGATCCAACTGAGCTGGCGGCCTACGATGTTGTTGTGACAACTTATGCAATTGTGGCCCGGGAAGTGCCTAAAGGGAACATTGTCCAGGAGCAGGAGAGTATTGAAATGTATGGGATATGCCCAGCACCGTCCGTTGGCAATAAAATGAAACTGCCGAAAAATATGAAAGGCAAGGGAAAGAACAAAGCTAACAGTTCAGATGTGGGCCCACTTGCGATGGTACGATGGTTCAGAGTTGTGCTAGATGAAGCTCACACAATAAAAACATACAGGACTCAAATTGCTAAAGCATGCTGTGGATTAAGCGCAAAAAGGAGATGGTGCTTATCTGGAACACCTATACAAAACAACAAAGATGATCTATACAGTTACTTCCGCTTCTTGAAATTTGATCCTTATTCTAAGTATAGCTCTTTTTGCTCCATGCTTAAAAGCCGAGTAACCAGAGATGCAATTCATGGCTATAAAAAACTTCAAACTGTTTTAAGGATAGTTCTGCTGCGGCGCAAAAAGGTGCAATGAAATGCTTTTATATTAGCTAAATATATATTTATTTCTACATACACAACTTATTAGTTCTCCAGTATCAACTAGAAATTGATATGAAGTTTATTGATTTCATTAAACATATAATATTCCCTTTATGTATGCTCCTGATCCATATTTAGGTGACAACATTGACTAATTGCAGTTTCTCATTCTATCTTTACATACTTTTACAATAATCATGAATAATCACTGCATATGTCACACATTTTTTTCTGAAATAAAGTAAGAACCACTGTTTTTAATTTTTTGTAGGCATTTATTAATTAATATTATTTTTGTTTGTATCAAAACTCCATCATATTGTGGATCTTAATTTCACAGTATATTTGACTGTTTTCTTATTCTTCTTTGGTTGCAATATCTTTGACATACAGAAATGCTACTTGATGGAGAACCAATCATAAAACTACCACCAAAGACAATTGAATTAAATAAAATAGATTTCAGTCAGGAGGAACGAGCTTTTTATTTATTACTTGAAGAAACCTCTCGGACATCTTTCAAGGTAAGTTTCAGTTACTGTTTACATATTCAACTTTCTTCATATTCTATTGTTCTATCATTAAGTATTCAGTAACATAATCAAAACTTAATTGCTTAACTTTTACAAGGAAATATTTGCAGTTTGGGGGCACGTTGTTTCCTTTCTATACAACAGCTACTTTCCTGTTTTTCCTATTATCTTCCTACTTTTCCTGATCTTCCAATACATGGTTAATAAATTGTGATCTAGCAAAGCCTTGGAGAGGCTTCTTTTTTGTGAACCTGATCTAGTTATGCACGACAAAGGCGTCTTGGCCAAGTGGTTAAGGCGCCCGAGTGACACGGGTTCGACAAATTTTCAGAATGGGTTGAAAAAAAAAACTCTTGCCACTCCCCACTCAAAGCATGTATAAGTGAAGAGCCAAACCGATCTCACACGATGAACGGCTCACTTTGTCAGGGTGGGGAGGGAGGGGGTTGGCGATTTGTTCAACCTACATAACAATGTTTTATTCATAATGAAATGCCATGCATACCTTTATGGCTTTATGGGAATGAGCTTGCAGAAATTTCAGTTTTTCCAGTGCACTATCTGGTTCTCATCATATATTGAGTTAATGTTACAGGCAATGGAAAAAGAGGGGATACATAGACACTATGTGCATATCCTTGCATTGTTGTGTCAACTTCGACAGGCTTGCAACCACCCTTTTCTTTTGAATGGGCTGCCATCGATTGACCGCTTTATAGAAATGGTAAAGAAATTTCCTAAGAAAACAGTGACAGATTTGATTCAAAACCTGGAAACAGGTTCTGCAATTTGTTCCGCATGCAGGGTGAGGAACACACTCTTTATATTTATATGCGAAGTTTTTTGCCTTGAAGTAGCTGCCCATTTGTTTCATTCACTTCTGTTCTATATCTTTTACGAGGAATGGATCGAAAATATGCATGTCGATTTTCTTTTTTCAAAATACCTGTGACAGTCATTTATTGTCCTGTCATTTTGCAGTGCCCACCTTCAAATGCCGTTGTAGCATCATGTGGTCATGTTTTCTGCAATGGCTGTGTGCCAGAGATCAAACGTAGTTCTGGCAATGTCTCAAGTGAGGAAAATTTCCTAACAAGTGGTGATGGGAATGTCTCAACAGGTGATGATAGTGTCTTAACGAGTGATGATGAGAGTTATGTCGAGAATGTCTGCCCCGCTTCAGGTTGTAGAAAGGAATTAAGTACTGCATCTGTTTTCTCACCTGAGATAATGAAGTTTTTTATCTGGCCAAAGTTGGAAGAGTCTCAGGCGACAACTGCGGCCGGTAAAATGGTATCGGTCCGTGAAAGGAGTTAGGTCTCCTCAAAGATCAGGGCAGCAATTGACACACTTAACTCGATCATCAAGACACGTGGCGGTACAGGGGATGATTCGATTCCAAGCGAGGTAGCGCCTGCTAAGGCAATAGTCTTCACTCAGTGGACTAGCATGTTAGACCTGATGGAGGTTTCATTGAAAAGAAATCATATAGAATTCAGGAGGCTAGATGGAGCAATGTCTCTGAACGTAAGGGAAAGAGCTGTGAGAGAGTTCAACACTGACCCAGAGGTTATTTTCTTCTTGTGTTCTATATTTTTAGTTCTCACCACTGCACGTAATTAACCTTCGCTCTTAGTAACTTTTCATTCTTTAGGTACGAGTGATAATTATGTCACTAAAGGCTGGCAATCTTGGTTTGAACATGGTATCTGCTTGCCATGTGATCATGCTTGATCCGTGGTGGAATCCCTCTGCTGAGGACCAGGCAGTTGATAGAGCGCACAGAATTGGTCAAAACCGTCCTGTTACTGTGTCTCGTCTAACCATTAAAGACACAGTGGAAGATCGCATTTTATCTCTGCAGGTAATACTTTTGGAAGATCATGATATGTATTTATTACCGTCAAAGAAAGTGCAGTGTGAGTTTAGAATTCTATCGGTTTGATTTGGTTGTAGTTTCCTACTCCCTTTGTCTTTTCGTCTGCGCTGTTTCAGAGTTCATGCGGTCAAATATTACCAACTTTGTTAAAATTAAAAACATGTAAGAATGTATGAACTTTGGGAGAATGAACTTTATATCAGCTGAATTGTCAACAAAAAAATCAAATGTCCAAAGTAATGGGACTAGTAAAGTTTTATCTTGTGTTTACGGGAGTGGGTCAGATGATTTTGGACACATCCAAAGGAAATTCTTCCATGCGGGCGGTGCTTTGATTTCGATATATGCAATTTCTAACGCTTTATTTTTCTGCTGATGAAAATAAAAGGTGCGTGCTTGTTTTGGCAGGGGAAGAAAAAAGAGATGATCCAATCTGCATTTGGCGAGGACGGGTCCGGCGGCAATGCAGCAACTCGGCTCAGCGCCGAGGACCTCAGATTTCTCTTCAACGTGTGATGACAGCACGATCTCAAAATGTAATAATAACCGTTGGTAGGATTATCGGTCACTTTCGTTGTGACCATAGTAGTAATGTAAGTTACGGCTGATTACACAGTCCTAGCTCGGATCTGTGATTCGCAGACGACGTCATCATGAACGGTTGATGTTCCAATGAATCACAGCTGCATTGTCAGTTTGTCACTACAGCTGTTTCGGAACTCCGTTGTTCAGGTATGTACACGCATGGTACAGAATAATGAGGTTGTTGCCAGCGCCAGAGAACTTGGTTAGCAGACGCACCTGAACCACGAGCATGCTTCTGATGGATGACGACCCCTTGTGATGTCAAAGGCGCGGTGAATGGCCGGCGAGTTCTGTCTCATCATCGGCATGCATGGTCGGCGCAGGGGCATGTCAGACTCAAACCGCGCCGTCGTCGACCATGGGTGTCGGAACATGCGGAGCCAATGCCTGCGTGGCCGGCGTAACCGACCCCTTGGGTAACTTTTCGAACGTCCAATGAGAACGTGCGGTCCAGATTCGACTGGGAAACCGTTGACTCTGGTCATCGTCTCCCTCGAGGGTGACTCAGCGGCCCGGGTCGCGTGGGGCACCTGATGCGCGGCCATGGCGAACAGCGGAGGCCGCCGTCCCCGTTGGTTCGTCAACAAAACGAATCCATGCTCGCGTGTTGCATCGACGATGACGGTGCCGCCCGTGCGTTCTCGATCGAGCAGGGCCTCTTCGACCGACAACGCCTGAGCAGCGACATCGAGGGAAGTTTTGCGGGGACACGCGTTGAAGCTTCAGACGCAGCCAACAACGTTCATGGGACCGTGGGAGTGGGCTTGCCTCACGGGGACCGGCCATTGCTTGATTTGTGCTAAGCAGTAAAGCCCAGAGCAAGGATACCACCGCCATGTGTGATCCGAGACACATCAAAATCCACAGGTCATTCTTATATACTCCATTCCGGAATTAATGTCATAGTTCAAATTTGAACTAATCCTCTGTTGCCCTAATCCATAATGAGGAGTATAATATAAGCACACAAAATGTTTTAAGACATCGTGTTCTACGTTCAGGAAATACAAATCCGATCCCAATCATAAAAAACTAGATGCACGGGACTAGGGGGCAGAGTTCTCTGGAGTATCATCGGAGAGAAGATATTTGAGATCTCCTTTAGTAAGCTTGAGCTTTTGGACATCGTCCAGTATGCCCTCCTTAACGGCATTCTTGATAAAATCTTCTTTCATCTTCTGTCGAAACAAAACACATACAGGTCCTGAACTGTATATGCCATTGTAGCCTGCCAAGAGGATCCTATGACGGAGGAGCTAGCTGTTGCACCACTTTTGAAGTGCAACACCACCGGTATTGCATATGGTAGCCAGGCTACAATGGCTGGGTGCTCACCACAAGGGACAGTCAACCAAACCAGGTCGTGCCCTGACCAGCCAGAGTGCAATGACGCGGCCGGCCCGTCTACCCAACCCACCGCACAAGAAGAACAACAGGAGCGTATCAATGAGTTCATACAGTCGTGTCAAACGCCCCTGGATCGGCCAGTTCTGGAGAGCGTTGGCAATAAACGCCGCGCTCCTATACGGCCAGCGAACCGTCGGTCAGGCACGGAGACACTGCCTAGGCGCAGCAGCAGGCTCGCAAAGAAAGAGAAAATGTTGCCTCGCCACACCGTCAAAAGAGCGCAGCGTCGAATCATGCAAAAACTTGGTCTCATCGCCCAAGATGAAGTCCCATCTCCAGAAGCTTGCACCGCCTTCGACGAGCTTTTCAAGCAACCGCTTTCTCAACGCCATGTAATCGCACTTGCCGAGCTTTTTGCCAAAGGAATTAACGCGGTGCCGTTACTTCCAGAGCCGCTGGCTGATCAGGGCCAATCGAGCCAAGCGTAAGCCGGGGCCACTTCGGTTGTCATCCTCTTGTATGATGGATAATCCCTCAGAAAATATTTTTGTGTGGAACGCCCGTGGTCTAAATTCGACGGCGCGGCGCAACGTTGTACGTGATGCAGTTCACGCAGAGCACGCATCACTGATCTGCCTCAGTGAAACTAAATTGTGTGTTATCTCAGATCGCGTAATAATGCAAATGCTTGGCACCGACTACGACTTCGTTTTTCTGCCAGCAGTACAAACAAGAGGCGGCATTCTGCTGGCATGGCGCACAGACATCTGGTCTGTCGGAGGTTGATACCCGGTCATACACCATCACAGCTCGTATGCAATCCGGGGCAGCTTTGATTCCATGGAGGCTGACAGTGGTTTATGGGCCGCAATCTGATGAAGGAAAGCTCCAGTTCCTTGACGAGCTAAGAAGTATAAGGCTTTCTCATCAAGACCCTTGGGCTGTAACGGGAGACTTCAACTTGATATATCAAGCGCAAGACAAAAGCAACTCCAACTTAGATTACAGGTGGATGCGACGGTTCAGGAGGTGTCTTAATGATCTCATGCTTAAGGAGCTTGATCTCAATGGCAGGCGTTTCACTTGGAGCAATGAAAGAGCCAACCCAACCATGGTGAGACTTGACCGCTTCTTCAGTTCAGTAGATTGGGATGATGCGTTCCCCAACTGCTTCCTCCGGGCAGCCAGCTCCTCCATGTCGGACCATTGTCCGATTGTGCTAACCACCAATCTAGCCACGCCCAAGCATCACAGGTTCCGCTTTGAGAACTTTTGGATTCGTATGGATGGCTATTTACAAACGGTTGAGGAGGCTTGGAAGCCACCGGACAACATGCTTCCCATGAAAAAGCTAGACTGTTTACTCAACAACACAGCAAAAGCGCTTCAAAAATGGAGCCAGAATCTGATCGGCAGTGTCCGGCAACAGCTATCCATGGCCAAAGAACTGGTGTTTCGTTTTGATGTAGCACAAGAGCAAAGGGCGTTATCACCGCTGGAACAATGGTTCAGGAGGGACCTCAAAGTGAAGTGCCTGGGACTGGCTTCCTTGGAGAGGACAATAGCCCGGCAAAGATCGAGAGTGACATGGTTATCCAAAGGTGACGCAAACACAAGATTTTTTCATGTCCAAGCCCGGCACCGCAACCGCAAAAACACCATCATCAAGTTGAGCTGTGAAGGCCAAGTCGCTTACTCCCATGACGACAAGGCGACAATGTTGTTCCAATTCTATGATCAGATGCTAGGCACGGCTGTCCAGCGCACCCACACCCTGAACCTATCCAACCTGGGCTTACCTTCCTTCGATCTCAGCCATCCGGACAGCCCGTTCACTGAAGATGAGGTTTGGGCAGTGGTCGGAGACATGCCACCCGACAAGGCGCCCGGGCCGGATGGATTCACAGGCGCGTTCTTCAAATCAGCGTGGCCCATCATAAAAAATGAGATAATTAGCGCGCTCAACAGGTTATCAGCTTTGGACAGTCGTGGGTTCAATTTCCTCAATACAGCGCTGATTATACTGCTGGCCAAGAAGGAAGATGCCATTGACATCATAGAATACAGGCCCATCAGCCTAATTCATGGCTTCGGGAAAATTTTCTCTAAGCTGCTTGCCAACGGACTAGCACCTCACCTCCACAACTTGGTCTCACAGAATCAAAGTGCATTCATCAAGTCAAGATCTATACTTGGATAATTTCAACTATGTCCGGCTTGCGGCTAAGAAATTATATCGAAAGAAACACAAGAGCGTACTCCTAAAACTGGACATAACCAAAGCCTTTGACACGGTGTCCTGGCCTTTTCTATTGGAGGTACTGAAGCACATGGGGTTTGGAGCAAAGTGGTGTGATTGGATCTCTTTGATCTTGGGCAATTCATCATCTCGCGTTCTGCTGAACGGAGTTCCGGGTTTGTCAATCACCCATCAGCGAGGTTTACGTCGGGAGACCCCCTATCACCCATGCTTTTCATCTTAGTCATGGAAGTCCTAAACTGCATGGTGCACAAGGCAACTGAAAACCAACTCTTGCAACCTCCGAGAAATCAAGAGATCAAGCACAGGACCTCGCTCTACGCGGATGATGTCATAATATTCCTCAACCTCCTACCAGTGGAAATGCTAACGAGTACGTGACATCTTGCTGTCATTCGCCGGGGCGTCCGGCCTTCGGACAAACTTCAACAAATGCTCCATCACACCGATCAGGTGCACTGATGAGGACATTGAGCGGGCCACCTCAATTCTTCCTTGTCGGGTGGTTCACTTTCCATGCAAATATTTGGGACTTCCGCTATCAGTCAAGCGTATCCCAAAAGCTCTCATTCAGCCCGTCATCGACAAAGTTGCTCGTCGTATACCAACATGGAAAGGCGAATTGATACATCCAAAGTGGGCGGGCTGCATTGATCAAATCAGTGCTCACATCAATTACAATCTACATATCAATGGCGCTGATATTCCCAGGTTGGGCTATTGATCAGGTCAACAAGCTCTGCAGGGGATTCTTATGGACTGGAACAGGGGTAGCACATGGATCTAAGTGCCGTGTTGCATGGTCCAAAGTTTGCCAACCGAAAGCTTTCGGTGGCTTGGGCATCGCCAACCTGAAATATTTAGGTTGCGCACTCCGCACTAGATGGTTATGGTTGCAGCACACAAGGGATAACTGTTGGCACCTCTTAGCTACACCATGTGAACCGATGGTCACCAAATTCTTCCGAGACATGACAACGGTGCAACTTGGTGATGGCACCCGGTCACTCTTTTGGATGGACAAATGGTTCAATGGCAAGTTGATCGGTGATAGTTGGCCGGTGCTCGCTCAAGCAGTCGACCCAAGGGTTCGGCGAACTAGGACGGTGGCTGAAGGACTACCTAATCGTCGATGGATGCAGGACATCACCGGGCCATTAACCACTCAGGTCCTGTGGGAGTACATCGGTTTCGAGAGATCAACTGGAAGACAACAACATAAACCCGCAACCCAACTCAATGGATCGGTGGATTTGGTCGGCGAATGCCTCGGGCGTCTACACGACCAGCTCCGCCTACAAGTCCTTCTTCACAAACAGAAGGAAACTACCATGCCCGGTGCTGCTATGGAAGACATGGGCTCCACCCCGAGTGCGTCACCACGCCCGGTTAGCTCTCCATGGGCGCCTCCGGACCGCCGACGGAGAAGAAGGAGGAACCTGGACTCCCATGTCCAATGCCCTTTATGCGGTTAGGAAGAGGAGCGACAACAACATCTACTCCGGGGTTGCTCATTCACGCGACAACTTTGGCGTGGCCTTGCGCAGGAGGCTTGTCTTCCTCAACAGCCGTCCTGCAACATATGGCAACAAGGGTGGAGACGTTGGCGCAAACGAATACCAAGAGCGCGTAGACGAGGTTTCGATTCTCTTTTCCTGCTTGTTATGTGGATGACATGGAAAGAGCGTAATGCCCGCATCTTTGAGGACGAACTAGCGACGGTGGGGGCGACCATTTCTCGCTGTAGAGAAGAAGCGCAGCTTTGGGCTCACGCCGGGGCCAAGCACCTGGCCGATCTTTGGGCCTCGGCCGCTACATAGCAGCATGGCTCAGCAAGTTTGCTCGTGGCCCGGTAGCTCGGGTTGTAAATTAGGTAGCAGCCACTCGACGGTGGGAGTTCTCGCTAGTGGGAGTTCTCGCTAGGTCATAAAGAGTCTAGTTTGGCTCGGACGACCAGCAATTTTGTAAGCAAGCTTTCGTGCATCTTTGCACTTTCTCTTCTTCTATAAAGTCTTACACGCAAAGCTTTTGCGTGTTCGCAAAAAAAAAAAAACAAATCCAGCGTTAGCACCCTCGAGAGATGTTTCACTTGAACTTGATGCGAGTACTAATATTAGCACCCTCGACATTATACGCTAGGGACCGAAGATATATTGATTTAATCCTGTAGGAGAAATCCGGGCGACGGGACGCGCGCGTAGACGTGTGCCGGCGGCGGGTCACGGGAGGCGCACGTCGGGCCGGCTGCGCATGTAGGCGGCGGCAGCTGTGGCACGCGCGGGCAGCGGCCTAGCTTGTCCATCCCCTCCCCGCGGACGCGCGCCTCCCACGCACGGCCCTCGCCTCACACGACCCCGCATAATTTCTTAGTACTTTTTTCCATAACCTCTTGCTACTTTGTTTATTTATGAGATGGAATCTTTTGTGCGTCCCACTACCTCAATTATCATTACTATTGTCGGTGTAGGGGGATCGGGGTCCCCCTAACCGCGCGTGGGCTGCTTTCGGCCCACGAACGAAGACGAAGGCCACAGGGCGGGGCAGCCCACGAAGCCACGAAGTCCACGAGTCCCGCGGAAGCCGGAGGAGCGGGAGCGTCGGGGGAGAACGAAGCTTCGCGGTAGTTTCCTCCGACGCCCCAACCACCCGGAGTTAATGCGGCACTCGAGTGCCTGCGGCGACGCGGCAGCCCGACAAGACGTGCGCGCGGCTTCCCCGTGCGCCGCGTCTCGGGAAGCCGCGCGGCTACGGTGCGGGGGGACTCTCGCCCAATGGGGTGGAAGAGATTCGGAGCGCGAACCAAGGAGAAGAGATCGCAACGGATTTAGTCCGGATCGTGTCGGAATGTCTCGGGAAGGACCGGACCCCCACCGGGCGTCCGGGTACCCTCCGGGTACTTGTACGGTGCTCTCCTCCTTACCCTATAAAAGGAGGAGAGATTCCGATGTAAAAGGGAGAGAACATTGGAGAATACATACACACATTAGCGGGACGTAGGGTATTACGCACCCGGTGCGGCCCGAACCTGGATAACTCCCCGTGTTCTTACTCATTTCAATCATCTACGCTAACGCGCGAGCAAATCCGTTCTTCCCCGAACCTATCCCAAGGGAGCCTTGACGGGCCCCCATTTGGAGGTGTGCTCACACACCGATATTTGGCGCGCCGGGAAGGAGGAGAAATCGTAGATTTCGCTTCGCGGCTGTGAAACTTTCACGCAACCATGCGAGAGATCTTCGAGCACCCCGCGGACGGAGGATAGCGTCTCCAGCCGAGGCGTCCACGGGGCGCCGTCGCCGCGACCGTCGTCACGCGGGCCGCTCGCCCACGACAATCGTCCGGCGCCTCGGCGGCCGAACGTGCAGCGAGAAGACCGGCGCGGCGCCGACCGCCACGCCCAAGCCGTCACGCCGCTCGCGTCCGAGCGTGCCATCGCGCGTCGCCTCTTCCAAGAAGAAGAGGGGACGACCCCCGACCGCCGTAAAGACCATGCTCAACAACCCGCCGGCGGGGCGGCGGGGAGAGCAAGCAAGGGAGTGGCTCACCGGAGTAGGCAAGCTCCTGGATACGGCGCGAGGCCAAGCGCCGAGGCGGGACCGTCGCGCCGGCCCGCGGCAGCCACCGACCGACAACAACCGCCGCGCCAACCGCGCCAAGGACACGCGCCGCCGGCGGCCTCGCTCTCCGTCCACTCCCCGCGAGGCGAGGGGCACCGCGACCTGCGCAACGACCTCGGCGAGACGCCGCCGCGAGGGGAGGATGCACGCGTCGGCATCGAGCGCTCGCGCGAGCGGGGACGCGAACGTGAGCGCATCTCCGCCCACAACCTCGACGGCCGGAGGCGGAGGCGTCCCCGGAGCGCCACCCCAAGCGTAAGAGAAAGGAGCTCGACCCCTCGTTCCTCGGGGGCTGCGCGGCCCTCTCAAAGCGCACCGCGCGACGTCACGTGGCCCGGCAAGTTCCGCCCGGACCTTCCGAGAAAGGTACGACGGCACTGCTCCCCGACGAGTTCTTACGGATCTACTCCACCGCCGTCAAAGCCGCCGGTGGCTCGGAGGACATCATGGCCAACTACTTCCACCTGGCCCTCAAGGACTCGGCTCGGTCATGGTTCATGAACCCGGCGCCCGAGTCTATCGGCTCTGGAAGAGCTCGTGCCGGGAGTTCATGGCCAACTTCCAAGGAACGGCGAAGCGTCCGGGAAGCCGGATCGACCTGGATCGCATCGTCCGAAGCCGGGCGAGACGGCTGCGAGCGTTCATGCAGCGCTTCGGTCAAGTCCGCAACACCATCCCGCGCATCGACCCCTCCCGGGTGCTCTCCGCCTTACGCCACGGCGTTCGAGACAAGGATATCCCGGGCGAACCGGGCGTACACCGGCCGGAGACGGTCATGGACCTCTTCCGGTTGGCCGACGGATGCGCCCGTCGCCGGGAAGCCCAAGCGTGGCACGACCCGCCGGCAAAGTCCAACCCGGGTACCTCCTCTCCCAAGTCCGGGGGCACCCTCTCCAAGAAGCGAGAAGAAGAACCTCGCGCGCAAGCGTAAGGCGGAAGAAGTGGCCGCGGCTGGAGGCCCGTCCCCGAGCGGCCGAGAAGGCCGAGAAGGAGAAGGAGGAGGAGAAAGAGGAAGTCGAGACGTACCAAAGCGCGGACGACTCCATCGCCGTGATCGGCGGGGGCTCCTCGAGTTTCGCGTCCAAAAGCGAGGCCAAGCGTTTCCGCCGCGAGGTCCTCGCAATCACCGAGGGCGAGGCCGCGGCTCCCCTGCCGAAGTGGGCGGACGTTCCCATCACCTTCGACAAGAGCGACATGGTGGGTCCGGACAACACCAAGGGGAAAATCCCCCTGGTCGTGTCGCCCACCATCCGCAACATGAAGGTGGGGCGCACCCTCATCGACGGAGGCGCGAGCCTCAACCTCATCACCCCAAAGGTCTACGACTCTCGCGGTGGGCGCGTGCCGAGCTCCGGCCCTCGCGCCCTTTCGTCGGCGTGCTCCGGGTAGCTCCCGCCCCTTGGGTAGGATTGAGCTCCCGGTCACCTTCGGCACCCGGGACAATTTCCGCACGGAGAAGCTCCTCTTCGACGTCGCGGACATCGGCCTCCCCTACAACGCCATCATTGGGAGACCGGCATCAACCGGTTCATGGCTATCCCGCATCACGCATTCCTCACGCCGAAGATGCCGGGCCCGAAGGGTGTCATTGTGGAGAGGGCGGATGCTTGTCAAGGCGATGGCTTGCCTCGAGGACATCCTGGCGGCCGAAATGGCAGCGAGAGGAGGACACCGGCATGAAGAGAGCGCGCGACACCCCGGAGAAACCCGCGGCGCAATCCGGCCCCAAGCGGGCAAAGCTTTCGGCTCCTGGGGAGGTGTCTACCAAGAAGATCTCACTCGGGGGCTCGAAGGACAAGACCACCACCGTCGGCGGTGACCTCGACCCGAAATAGGAACTCGCGCTCATCACCTTCCTTCAAGCAAACAGCGACATCTTTGCCCGGCATCCTTCGGACATGCCGGGCATACCCGAGAGGGTGATTGAGCACCAACTCAAGGTCGACCCCGCCGCAAGACCCGTGAAGCAGCGGGCGAGGCGCCAAGCCCCCGAGCGCGAGGACTTCATCCGGGCCGAAGTCAAGAGGCTGCCGGAGGCCAGGTTCATCCGGGAAGTCACGCACCCGACGTGGCTCGCCAACCCGGTGGTCGTGCCTAAGAGCAACGGCAAGATGCGAATGTGCGTGGACTACACCGACCTGAACAAGGCTTGCCCGAAGGACCCGTTTCCGTTGCCCCGGATAGATTCCGTAGTAGACTCCACCGCAGGCTGCGACCTGCTTTGCATGTTGGACGCGTACTCCGGGTACCACCAAATCTGTATGGCTAAGGAGGATGAGGAGAAGACTGCTTTTATGACTCCCGCAGGGAGCTTTTGCTACGTAAACATGCCTTTCGGTCTCAAAAACGCAGGCCCCACGTTCCAACGAGCCATGCGCCTAACCCTGGACTCGCAAATCGGGAGGAACGTAGAGGCGTATGTCGACGACTTGGTCATCAAGAGCCGTAAAGCACCGTCTCTCCTGTTCGACCTAAAGGAGACCTTCTCCAATCTGCGCCGCAACCGGGTGAAGCTCAACCCGGAGAAGTGCGTCTTCGGCATACCGGCAGGGAAGCTACTCGGCTTCCTGGTTTCGCACCGCGGGATCGAAGCCAACCCCGAGAAAATCCGGGCCATCGAAGAAATCCGCCCCCAAGGCGGCTCAAGGACGTGCAACGCCTAGCCGGGAGCATGGCGGCCCTTGGCCGGTTCATCTCGCGCTTAGGCGAACGCGCCCTCCCGCTGTTCAAAGCGATGAAGAGGACGGACAAGTTCGAGTGGACCGGGAAGCCGATGAAGCCTCGCAAGACCTCAAGCGCTACCTGTCCTCTGCGCCCGTTCTAGTCGCCCGGAACCGGGTGAACCACTCGCTCCTGTACATAGCGGCCAACCCGCAAGTTGTCGGCGCGGCCCCGGTGGTCGAGCGGGCTGGAGCGAGCGCCCGCGGTTCCGGCGAACCAGCAAACGCGGGTGCCTTGACGGCTCAAAGGCGGCGGATCGAGGCGGACCCGGGGCTCCGCCCGCAACCAGCTCGTAGGCGCTGGAGCACCCGGGGTCTGCGGACGCTCTCACTCACGACATGGCGCGCGACGCGGCCGCGTCGGCTTGCCCGAGTGGGGCACCCGGGCGGTCCCCGGCGTAACGACTCCTGCGGACGGCGTGGCTCCCTAGCTTCACCCGGGGGCTCCGGCTCCGACCTTGTCGCATGACTTGGGCGAAGCGGGGACCACGACCGGAAAGACAAGGATGGACGCGTTGATCCCACCCCACCCGGGGCTCCGGCTCCGACCACGTCTCACATTATGGGCGGGGCGGGATCCGCTCCAACTACCCTCGACAACAGCATTGCGTCGCCACCGCGCCACCGGGGGCTCCGGCCCCGTCTCCCACGACGAGCGAGAGCGACCTTCCGGAATCGGAACCTCGCACCCGGCGCATTCGGCGCCGGTGTACTTCATCGACGAAGTCCTGCGGGATGCCAAGACACGGTACCCACGGTACCAAAAGATGCTCTACACGGTACTTATCGCGTCCCGGAAGTTACGACACTACTTTCAAAGCCATCCCATCCGGGTGGTAACGACGGCACCGCCGGAGACCATCTCGCGCAACGGGAAGCGGCCGGGCGAGTGGCCAAATGGGCCGTGGAGCCGGGGAGTTCGACTTGTCCTTCCTCGAGCACACCCATCATCAAGAGCCGGGCTCTAGCTGAGTTCATCGCCGAGTGGACGCCCACCCCGGAGATCGAGCGGGAAGAGCTTAGCACCCGGGTGCAGCGAGCACGACGCGCCCGGCAACTACCGGACGATGTTCTTCGACGGTTCCCTCACCCTCAACGGTGCGGGAGCGAGGGTGCTGCTACTGTCACCAACCGGCGACGAGTTACGCTACGCGGTCCGGCTACACTTCCGGTGCACCAACAACATGGCAGAATACGAAGCCCTCCCGGCGGGGTTGCGGATCGCGGCCGACCTCGGGGTCACGCGCCTCCTCGCCAAGGGAGACTCGCAACTTGTCGTCAACCAGGTATCCAAGGAATACCAATGCAACGACCCGCGAGATGGCTGCATACCTTGCGGCGGTCGGGCGGATGGAAAAGAAGTTCAACGGCCTCGAGGTGCTTCACGTACCTCGGGACGACAATCACATTGCCGACGAGCTATCCCGGGTGGCCTCCACTCGAGCTCCAATCCCACCCGGGACGTTCATGGAGATCTTGACATCCCCTTCGGCCTCCGACGCCGACCGAGCTCCGGACAGCAACAACAAAGCGCGGGCGCACCCGCGGGATCTGCAGCACACGCGAGAATAGCGAAGAAGCGCTTGCCACCGAGCCGCGGGACGCTCGCTGGATGGACGACATCCTCGGGTACCTGCGTGACGACATCCTTCCGGAAGACGACACGGACGCGAAACGCCTAGCCCGCCAAGCCAAGCGATACGCCATCGTCGATGGCGAGGCTGTACAAGCGCGAGTGCCAATGGCGTTCTGCCGAAGTGCGTAAAGATGAAAGAAGGCAACGACATACTCGTTGAGATCCACGAGGGCGAGTGCGGCAGCCACCACGCTCCCCGCACGCTGGTCGGGAAAGCCTTTCGGCAGGGGTTACTGCGGCCGACGGCCCTCCAGGACGCCACCCGGCTGGTGCAACAATGCAAGGCATGCCGGTTTCACGCCAAGCGGACGCACCTGCCCGCTCAAGCCCTTCAAACAATTCCCTTATCCCGGCCGTTCGCGGTTTGGGGTCCGGACATTATTGGGCCATTTCCGACCGCCCGGGTGGGTACAGGTGGCTATATGTGGCCATCGATAAGTTCACGAAGTGGGTAGAAGCGGAGGCCATGACAAAGATAGACCAAAACTCGGCGGTCAAATTCATGAAGAATGTCATTGCAAGATTCGGGATGCCGCAGCGGATTATCACGGACAACGGGACCCGGTTCACGAGCCACGCATTCGCAGCATACTGCGACTCCCTCGGCACCCGGATCCGCTTTGTCTCAAGAGCCCACCCACAAAGTAACGGCCAAGTCGAACGCGCCAACGGAGAAATCCTCAAGGGTTTGAAAACAAGATCATTTGACCCGTTGAAAAAGAAAGGCTCCAAGTGGGTAACCGAGATCCAATCCGTGCTCTGGTCCCTGCGCACCACGACGAGTCGAGCCACGGGCGAAACGCCTTTTTTCCTCGTGTACGGTGCGGAGGCGGTGCTACCCACGGAGATCCGGTTCAATAGCCCTGTTGACGCCGGTTTTTGACCAAGGGACCCATTGTCGGCGACTATAGGTAAAAAGGGGCCGGTGGGCGAGAAGGCCGACGGCCGCTTGGGCGAGTAAAAGGCGCGTCTCTCCGGGGAATCGTGCGCGGACGCCAACGAGAAGAGCACAACATTGATGGGCCTGGCCCACGTTATAAAATTAGAAATAATAGTTAGTTTTGGAAAAAGGATTCTAGTCGGTTAGGAAATCGGCTCGAGGAGGGTCCGAATAGGATTCTTTTTGCCGAGTATAAATACATACTCGGATGTAACATGTAAACTCGATTCACATCCAATACAACTTTCGGCGCATCGCCAAACCCTAATTTTCTGTCAAGTCTTTCTCTGTTTTCGCGCGGGGATCTTCGGGGCTCCGGTCGACAACACGTTGGCTTGACAAGGTAATTATGTTGTCTAATTCTCGGCGCATTGTTCGTAATTAGATGGCTTAATTGCTAGTTATCCGGCGACCGGATCTGTTTTCGATCGGCGTAGTGAGTATCGGCGGGATGAGTCAAGTTGACCTGGTCGGGCTCGTGGTGGAGGTAGTTTGACTTGTCCTGCCTCCCGTTCCAGCCTTTGCTCACGGCGCCGATTGGCTCGGATCTGGTCGTTCGAGTCACGATAGCCGCTATGAGAATTCTTTTACATCTTGGCCGATTCGATCGTGCGGATTCGGTTGACGTGTCCTGTGTTTGCCTTTGCGATAGTTGACTTGTCCTAGGCGCATGCAGCCGATTGGCTAGGGTGTAGACTTACTTTCATAGTTAAGACGTTTATGATTGTGCTTGTCCTGAATCGGCGGGCGTGCGCGTGTCGTTAGACTAGTCCGACCGCGTGCCATCGATTGACTTGTCTGTTGGAGCGGTCGGTCGATTTGGGATCTGTGTGGTTGTATTTGTCTTACTTGTTCTTTCGGAGTGTTTAGCCGATTGCTTATCACGTTCATTAAGCTGTTTTATGTTCAATTAATTAAATCCGTTAAAGCTGCTTTTGGACCGAGTTATTAGTACGATTTCATTGATCATCATTATACACTTAGATAGATCTAAGTAATTCACTACTATAATCAATGGCAAAATCGGCCGGATGCTGATCGGCCGATTTACTGATCTAATTGATAATTAAACCATCTTCTTGCTATCAAATTAATCACATCCCATTAATAATTGCCTTGTTTACATTTTATCCGATAATGCGTCCTGCAAAGTCTTAATGATGTGATCGTTTACCGACGGAATCGGTTGCTAGATACCGATCGCATGTTATAGCGTCGGCCGATTTCGTATCGTTTGTATCGCGATTCGTTTGCACTGGCATTTAATACATAAATGGATGGGCCGTGCTGCTCCCGATCGATGGCCGATTTTGTCTATCTTACGCGAGAATCGGCCACGGCTGTACATCGGTCTATCCGGGCCGATGACACTGGAATTTTACACTCTTTTATTGTCTTTGTTGGTTTGCGGGAAAACCATCGCGCACGCACCGGCGCACACGAACATCGGCGAGCCGAGCCGGTCCGTTGGGAGCACGGGGCCCTGCGTCGGCCGGGGTTTCGGTGGACTCTCCGGACGACGGTGTGTCGGCGACTTTTGACGTTAACACACTTTTTGGCACGCCCGAGTGGGACAGAAGCAACCAAGATCAAGATGTCGTACATGCGAGGCGATCGGGGAGGACGGAACACCAATGGTAGATGCTGAGAATCGGCCGATTTTTGTTCCAGTTCCTCTTAGGACGGATGGCAAAGGGCATGGAGAAGTTTCGATGACAACGAGGTTTCGGCCTGGGGGAAGATGACGACGGAACAAAAGCTGCAATACCAAGAATACCTGGCCGAAGCAATGAAAAAGTACTTTCAAGCCACTGAAAGTGACACGTGGCGAGTGGCCACAAAAGGAGACATCCCTCGGATTACGCATCCGGAAGAACTAGACCAAATCAAAGCCCGAGAGCGCCGGATGCCAACCAACTCGGTGATATGGTCAACTCGTCCGTTCATCGAGGCCCTAATCAATCAATCGGGCGTGTTGACCAACACCATCGAAAATTTGATCAAGGACACGGTTGATGGCGGATCATTTCTTGAAGGATATTACGGACCTGCATACACTCGGCTTGTTGGCACTCTGTACGACCGATTCGGGGAATCGGCATCCAGAATACTACACCGCCAACGGGGTTTCAGCCCATGTATGGCATGCCACCTAACCTATGGCCTGGCAAGGACAATGCAAATGCAAGTACCGAGTGCAACCCGGCCAAGCAAAGAGGATAACGGTGATCCCAAGAAGTCGGTAACGGAAGAGGGCAACGAGGCAAGATGTACAACGGCCGGCTTACGAGTTGGGGGCACCAACCAATGTGGCGGCGGTCCCGCGAGATGGCGCAACGGCCCAATTTCTTCTACGTACCAAATACCGGTCCGAGTAGAATTGAGAACTCACCCACTATAGTACGGCCGATACCGGTATTCCACAGCCGACCGCATCGGGTGGGGACATGGATTCATGATCGGACGGCCGATCCAATCGGCCGTGAGTTATGGAATCGCTCACGAGACATTATTCCGGCTACTAGCACCGGGATTTCCGGGAACGGTCGGTTGATACACCCAAGCGGGGACAGCCCAACACAGCTTATATGACGGGGACCGGATCGGCGGCTGCTGAACCCGGTGATATGAATAGCCTCATGGCTAAGATCGCCGATATGATGAAAGATCGGTTCGATTTGAAGCCTAAGGAGAAAAGTGCATTGTATCGGCGACCTTACCCGACTCGGATGGATTCCGTGGCTTTACCCAATAAGTATAAAATTCCTGAGTTTTCCAAGTTTTACGGGCAAGATAACACATCAACTATGGAGCACATCGGCCGGTATGACGCACGGCTTGGTGAGGCGTCTACTCGGGAAGCTTTGCGGGTTAGGCTATTCCCATCTGTCGTTGTCCGGATCGGCCTTTTCATGGTTTGCTTCGCTGTCGCTCGGTTCTATTCGGAGTTGGGCCGATCCGGAGAAAAGGTTTCACTCGTACTTCTTCACGGGCATTACCGAGCTTAGTTTGTCCGATTTAATGGCGGTGAAACAGAAATCGGGAGAATCGGTGACCGATTATATACGGAGGTTCGGGACTACGAGGGACGATGCTACAATCCGAACTCGACGAGCAACGATTGGCCGAGATCGCTTATGCGGGGCTATTCTCCAACATCAAAGAAAAGTTTACCCCACATGAGTTTGATGGGCTGGCGCAGTGACACGTAGGGCGATTGGCCGGGAAGAAAATCTCCGACTCACCGAGGAATCGGCGGTATCGGGTAGCTTATGCTGATTTCGACGGTGAAGATGATGAAGAGGGAATTAATGCGGTTGAGTGGACTAATAATAAACGGCCGATATTTTCTCCGCATGTCAATCCTAAGGAGAGAAAATATGATTTTGATTTATCTAAGGCCGACGAGATATTTGATCAGTCTGCTGCGGGAAAAGAAAATTCAGCTTTCACCTCATCACAAAATTCCTACGCCGGAGGAATTGAAGAAAATGGCTAAGTGGTGCAAGTGGCATGGAAATTCACATCATAACACTGTTGATTGTTATGCTATGAGAGATGAGATCCGGAAGGCGATTGACGAGTGGGATATTGCGAGCGGCCGATGTGAAGAAGAAGATGAAAGTTGATGGGCACCCTTTCCCTGCTAATACAATGTACATCAATACCATCGGTGGTGGATCAGCTGGTTTCATACGCCGATATGAGAGGAAGAGGGAGAGGGAAGAAGGAGATCAAGTGGCACATGAACGAGGAATCTCTCGATCAAAGCCGGCGATACGAGGCAAAGCGTGATCCGCCGAGAAGATTTTGACCCACACCGGGATTGTCCTTTCTTTCGATCTGCTTGGGACCGAAACATGAAGCTTCCATCTATCGAGAAGCTGTCCGAGTGCATCGGCCGGGAAGAGTATCGTGACGTCGGGTCGTCAAGTTACCGAGGGACGGCCGATTGGTCGCAACTATGAATCTCGACAATCGGCCCCCGGAAGAGCAATCGACTACGATCATGGATATAATGAACGAAGATACGTAGTGCCAAAGAGAACCTCTGTTCACGATCGATCGGGGCCAATCAATGATGAAGAAGAGTTCGATTACCAATACCATGAAGATTCGAGAAGTGATCAAACGGAGAACGAAGGTCGGTGGTGCCCCGGTGGTTTGCTCGAGCAAAACCCAAAAGAGGAGGCTTCAAAGGATGCGTTGTCGGGAAATCAAGGGTAGACGCCATTACGAGAGATGACCAAGATGATGAGCCCAAGCTCAAGAGGCAATGGAGGCCGAAAGTGCGGTCTCGGGTGGTCGGGCTGAAGCCGCAGTGAATATGATGTCACCGATGCCCGGGATTGTCGGATCGGCCGATGAAAATTCGGCTGAAGAAGAACCGATTGGGGAAGCTTCGGAGATTACGTGGACGCCGGAATCAGCGGTATTTGATAAGCCGGTCAACTCGATCATTTGCACCTCAAGGCATTATACATTAGCGGCTATGTCAATGGGTCGCCGATGAGGAAAATGTTGGTCGACGGAGGAGCGGCGGTCAACGTCATGCCGATTACTACATACCGCAAGCTCGGGAAGACGCCGAGAAGAAATGATGAGGGCTAATCGACGCTCAAGGATTACAGCGGGAGAAGCCAAGATGTGCGTGGGGCCGCAATAATGGAGATCATCGTGGGCAGCAAAACCATACCCACCACTTTTTTCATCATTGACGGGAAAGGTGCATACACAACTTTGTTAGGAAGAGACTGGATTCATGCCAATTGTTGCATCCCCTCAACCATGCACCGGTGTTTGATTCAATGGGTCGGCAACAAGGTCGAAATCGTGCGGGCCGATAAGTCCGTAACCATTGCAACCGCCGATTTCGAGTTTGTTGGTCTAGAGAGCTTGCCTTGTTTATCGGGCACGTATTGGGATGCGGAGGCCATAAACATCACGAGATGATGGAGTTATTGTGACCGGGGGTCGGGTACCCCCAGCTGCTCGATGGGCCCCACGGGAGAATTGACGGACAATCGGCCGATCGATATCCACACCGAAGACATGGTGAGTCGGCCGATTGATGAACCGGAAGACGGGAAATTAGGCCACGGTTTTGTGTCGGCCGATGAATTAGAAGAAGTGGATATAGGGGATGGAGACAAGCCTCGGCCGACATATATTAGCAAGAAATTGTGTAAAGAAGTGAGAGATGAATTGGTGGCCTTATTGGAAGAATTTAAGGATTGTTTTGCTTGGGATTATAGCGAGATGCCTGGACTCGGCCGATCGATTGTTGAACATCGGTTGCCCACTAAACCCGGATATCGACCATATAAGCGGGGGCTCGGAAGATTGACCCTAGGTATTATGAAGCCGTCAAAGAAGAGATTATCGGATTGTATGAAGCCGGCTTCATCGGGCCATGCCGATATGCGGAGTGGGTTTCTAGTATTGTGCCGGTGGAGAAGAAAAATGGAAAGATGCGGGTCTGCATTGACTTCGGGAATTTGAATAAGGCAACTCCGAAAGATGAGTATCCAATGCCAAACGCCGATTTGTTGGTTGATGCAGCCGCCGGCAACAAGATTTTGAGCTTTATGGATGGAAATGCTGGGTATAATCAGATTTTTATGGCCGAGGAAGATATATCGAAACGGCGTTCGGATGCCCGGGCGTTGGGATTATATGAGTGGGTTGTTATGACCTTCGGCTTAAAAAATGCTGGTGCCACGTATCGGAGGGCCATGAATTTTATATATCACGATTTGATCGGCCGATTGGTGGAAATCTATATTGATGATGTCATGGTGAAATCGGGATCGGTTGGAAGTCATGTGGCTGATCTCGGGGAAGTGTTGAAAAGGACAAGACAATACGGATTGAAGATGAACCCGCTCAAGTGTGCGTTTGGTGTCTCAATTGGACAATTTCTGGGGTTTATTGTGCATGAAAAGGGAATTGAAGTCGGCCCTAAGAGTATTGATTCTATCGGAAAGTTGGAACCGCCGACGAACAAGACGAAGCTCCGAGTCCACGATCGGCAAGATTAATTTTATTAGGCGATTTATCTCAAACTTGTCCGGCCGACTTGATGTGTTTACGCCATTATTGAAGCTCAAGGCCGATCAAGAGTTTCGGTGGGAGCCGATCCATCAAAAGGCTTTAGAAGATATCAAGAAATATTTGGTGTCCCCACCGATGATGGTTCCGCCAAAGTCGGGCACACCCTTTAGGTTATATTTATCGGTCGATGATAGGTGCATCGGCTCGACATCGACTCAAGAGCGAGGAGGGAAAAGAGCGGGTCATATTTTATCTCAGCCGCAAGCCGATTGATGCAGAAACACGGTATCCGAAGTGGAAAGGTTATGTCTCTGTCTGTATTTTTCATGCACGAAATTAAGGCATTATCCGTTGGCCGAAGAATGTACTTGTCGTTTGCCGAGCCGATGTCGTAAAGTATATGCTATCGGCTCCGGTCCCCAAAGGCCGGTTGGGCAAATGGATGTTGGCAATTGCGGAGTTTGATTTAGGCTATGAATCGGCCAAAGCGGTGAAAGCACAAGTATTGGCTGATTTAGTGGTGCAACACGGTGAACACTCAGCCGGATATGTTGAACCGGTGCCATGGACGGTGTTCTTTGATGGTTCGATTTGCAAAGAAGGAAGTGGAATCGGCTTGGTTGTTGTGTCGCCTCGGGGGCGATACGTGGATACTCTATTACAGTGGAGGCGTACACCAACAACCAAGTCGAATACGAGGCGATGCTGAAAGGATTGGAATTACTCATCGATGCCGGGGCTGATTTTGTGGAAATTTTCGGAGATTCCTTGTTGGTTGTGAGTCAGCTGGCCGATGAGTATGAGTGTAAAGATGAAATATTGTTGCAATATCATAGAAAGTGCCAGAAGTTAATGAAAAGGTTCAAGTGTGTTAAAGTCAGCCATATACCAAGAGAGCAGAATTTTGAAGCAAATAACTTGGCTCAGCTAGCATCCGGATATCGGCTCGCGAAAACAGACTTAGAGATAGTCGCTGATATTGAAGAAGCCGATTGGCGTACGGAAATTCGAAATTTTTGAGCAATCCATCCCAACCTACGAGATAAGAAGATAAGATATAAAGCTTTGAAGTATGTTCGTTGGATGATCGACTATTTTTCAAGACAATTGATGGGGTGCTTCTCAAGTGTATTGATGACACGAGGCAAAAGTGGTAATGAGCGAAGTACATGATGGGATTTGCGGAACGCATCAATCGGCCCATAAGATGAAGTGGCTGCTAAGGCGAGCTGGTTATTACTGGCCGACAATGTTGGCCGATTGTTTCAAATATTACAAGAGTTGCCAAGACTGCGGAAATTCGGGCCTATACGGAGGCGCCCGCATCGGCTATGAATCCGATAATCAAACCTTAGCCGTTCGGAGGTTGGGCCATGGATATGATCGGCCGGATAAATCCAGCATCGAGCAAAGGGCATCGGTACATATTGGTAGCTACAGATTACTTCACAAAATGGGTTGAAGCAGCGCCCTATCGTAAAGTTTCGACGGCCGACGTGATAACGTTTGTTAAAGAGCATATTATTTATAGGTTTGGGATTCGAGAGACAATCACAACAGATCAAGGATCGAGTATTCACGTCGGACGAATTTCAATCTTTTGTCTGATGAGATGGGAATTAAGTTGATTAATTCATCGCCGTATTATGCCCAAGCCAATGGACAAGTCGAAGCGGCGAATAAGAGTCGATCAAGTTGATCAAGCGGAAAATACAATAGTATCCTCGTAAATGGCACATGAAATTGATGGACGCTTTGTGGGCTTATCGTATGTCACGGCATGGAGCTATGCAAGTTGCGCCGTATCGAGCTGGTATATGGGCACGAAGCCGTACTTGCCATGGGAGACAGCTATCGGCTCCGGAAGGATTGAGTTGCAACAAAAGCTTTCGGCCGATCGAGTACTACGGATTGATGATGGATGAATTAGAAGATGTAGTACAAAATCGGCTGGATGCATTGGAGAAAATAGAGCGAGAATAAAGCAAGGGTCGCCCGCCATTATGATAAGAAGGTTGTGCATAAACGAGTTTAAAGAGGGCGATTTGGTCCGGAAGCTTAGGATGCCGATCGGTGTGAAGGACAATCGGTTTGGTAAATGGTCGCCTAATTGGGAAGGACCTTATTTGATTAGCCGATCGGCACCGGGTAATGCATATATTTTGAAAGAGTTAGAAGGGGAAGAATTCGGCCGAGCACTTAATGGAAAGTATTTGAAGCGAGTATTATCCCGAGCATTTGGATTAACTCATAGTGTTCGGCCTAAAAGAGACTATAGCCGATGTCGATGCACATCGCCTTGAGACGGCCGATGCTGAGAGTATCGCCCTTAGCCCAAAAAATATATGAAAGTAAAACGAGAGGGAGTCACTGATAAATTAGCCGATGTTTGAACATCGCCTTCGGATGGCCGATATGATTGTATATCGCCCTTAGTGCAAAAAAAAAAAAAATGTTTACAACCAAAACTTTGTTCAAAGTCCTATTACACCTAAGCATAGTCAACGGCCTCGGCGCGGGACGGAAGTCTTGGACAGCGAGATAGTGCGCGGGCCGGCGTGGAGTCGAGTTTGGCCATGACCAATAGGTCATCCTCGATGGGGCCGATATCGGCTTGCGCCGCGGCGACCATCTTCTCGGCCGTTTGAATGGCTTCGTCCGTCGTCTTCTGCTGAGCCGCCACATCGGCCGACAAGCGTGCAATAGTAGCTTCCAAGGCCGCCGCCGCCTCCTCCTTGAGAGCCGAGAGATGCTCTCAAATCGGCAATCTCCGGGTTGATTGCTTGCGGTTCATCCTGCCGATTTGAGAGTTGCTCTTGCATCTCCTGGGTCTTCGAACCTCCTCCTCGGAGCGCTTGATGGAGTTATCGGCAAGTAACGCAGCTTGCTCGCTGCTCCGCATGGCGAGCCAAACGCCGGCCGGGCACGAGTGAAGTCCATTTGCCAATACTCCATGTATGCCACGCGATGCGAGCATCGCGCACATCCTCCGGGAGCTCGGTCCGGACCTCCAAGTACCGGGCCCTTATGGGTTGTGCGTCGGCCACCAAGCGATCGACCGAAGAGGCCTCGAGCCTGCGCGCGATTTCGTTCATGGTGGTAAGACCGGAGGAAGATATTAAAATCGGCGCAGGACGAGGGAAGCCGAGTGCTCGAAATACCAAGAAGAATAAGATGAAGTTAATAATCGAAGCAATCAAGAAAATAAAAGGGAGATAGTAAAAACAAACCCGTGAAGCGTCGATGCGAAGCGGGCTGGACGTCTATCGGGTCGGGCCATTGAACCTACGAGGTTCGTATGTTTCAATCAGCTCTCGGCCGGCCGATCCCCCTTCACCGGCAGCATCCTCGGAGGCGGCATCGGGCACATGGCCGGCTTGTTCAACTTCGGCGGGCTCATCGGCGGGCTCATCGGCAGCGGTGCCTACGGGAGAAGCCGCGGGCGGCTCTCGGCCGACCGATTCTTCGTTAGCGGCGGTGCCTTTGGGAGAAGCCGCAGGTGACACGCGGCCGGCTTGTTCGGTTTCGGCGGCGACCTCGGAAGACGCGAGCCGATCCAAGCGAGTTGAGCTCTCCGCAAGATTTGGATCGGCCTGGCTTGGTACAACCGCCGATTCCGGAGCTACGGGGCTCGGCCTTTCGGGTGTCGGCGTCCTGGCCGGGGGAGTTGATAGGCGGATCGGCCTATCGGGCGTCGGTGTCCGGGCACGAGGAGGAAGAACCGCCGATTCCTGCAAAGAACTCATAGTTAGACTATGTAAAGTAAAGAGGGAATCGGCGATCATGCAATAATAACCTGACGCGGCGGAGATGGTTCGTTGAAGTAGTCCGGGTCGGACGGGCGCGCGAGTTGCTTTAACAGCGCGCGGTGGCGCTCGGGGCTTGGGTCGGCCTTGCGGCCGGCACATTAGCCTTCCTCTTTACGATGGCGGCCGTTTTGTCTTGGCCTTGCGGGCAGCTGGTGCCCTCGACTCATCGCCGCAAAAGCTTGGGCGGGAGTGCGATCGGTGAAGCCGATATTTGGAACAATTGGGCTCGGCATCAAGTATGCAATTGGCCGGCCAGCGATACTACGGGTCGGCGGTTCCTCCGTGTCCGACTGAAAAGGAATATACAAGGGTGAGCATTTGGAGCGGCCGATTTCGTCAACAAAATCGGCCTTATAAAAATAAATCGGCTACACGTACCTCGGCGAAAGCTTCCGTCGGGACTAAACCGGAGAAGAAGGAGGCGGTGTTCGAGCTGCGGAGGTGCCGGTTCCATTCGCCCACCAACGGTCGAAAAGGCGGGTACTCCGAGGCACCGGGAAAATCCGGTTAAGTCGCCGGTGATGACATCGGCGGTGCGGCCGACGAGCCAATTCCACTGGATGGCGTTGTCGACGACGGATCGCGCCTTTATTTGCCCCACATAGAAGAGGCGGGGGCAAGCGGCGAAGCCGAGTTGGCGGGCCGCCATCGACGGGTGGTAGAACTCATAGGAGCAGAAAGCCTTGCTCCCGGCAATGAGTCCCGTCGGCAGCGGACGAGGCGGAGGCGGGTGGTAAAAATCTTAACCGCTTCCGCGTCGGCCGTCGGGAAGGTGGGGTCGATCGGGAAAGGAGTGTCATACCCCTTCTCGAAGAAATCAATGTACGGGTACCAATCCGTACTTTCGTTGTTGAGGCCCTTGTAGAGGGCGGCGAACCAATATGCCAAGGTGTCATCCGACATGGCCGCCCTGGTGCCATGGACAACGCTTCCCGAAAGAGATACATCGAGCTGGATCGGGCGTGGCCGATTCGGCATGATTGCCGGGGAAGGTGAGGACACCGAGGTCCGGATCGATGGCCTTGGTGGTATGAAGGGACAACCACATTTGGATGAACCACCAAGGGCCTCCCGGGTTCTTGAGCGATCGGCCGGAGCGCAACTCCACCGAGACCTGGTGAAGGAGGAGGTAGGCCGATCCCGGAAGATACTTGCCCATAGGAAGGGCATAGGCTGTCGGCCGATACATCGGCCATCGGCGGGAAGTTGTTTGTGGGGCTTACGCCGACCCCACGGAAGAAAAAGTGGTCAAGCCACATGTTGAGGAAAGCAACGTGCTCGCGGCGATCGGCCGAGCCGTGCCCTTTGTTGTAGGTCCGGATGTAGACCTTCCAACCCCTGGTGTCCTTGGGATTGATCCGGTGGGTGGACTTGATGCGGATGGCGTACGGGGTGGCCTCCGCCGTGATATTCAAATCGGCCAACATGACCGTGTCCGGGAGGGTCATGGTAGCCGGGCCGTGCCCGAACATGAAGCGATTCGGGGCATCCGACCGAGAGATAAGAAGCGGCCGCTAGCAATGGTTCGTTCTTGTGGTGATCGGCTAGAGAGAGTTTGATGGCATGGGCGATGCCGATATTGGCCCAACCTTGCCGATGGGCGGCCGATACCCGGTTATACCAATCCCGCCACCCTGCGACGAGAGTCGGCCATGACCTAAAGCTACTTGGACCACTCGGCCGATAATGGAGATTGTTGCCGAAACGGGACCCGGTTCGTTTCGGCACGGATGAGATCCGTGGGGTCCGGATCGCCCATGGGGCCCAAGAAGAAATGGGTCGGGATGTTAGAAGGGATGACGATTTGGTTCCGGATCTCCTAAAAACAAGGAATAGGGCTAAAATGAGAAACAAGACGGAAAGAAGATAGATTGTGAAAATGAACAAGAACAAGAACACAAAGAAAATTGCAAAAGTAGAGAAGAGGGATGCCCGAATGTACATTACCTCCGGAACGGCGTTGGTGGTGGCGACGACTCGGTCGGCGGCGGCGGCAGCAGCGGCAGCAACGGTGGGATTCATGGTCACCGGGAGAAAAACGACGGCGGCGCGGTGGGAAGTTGAAAAGGCTCGAAAAGGGCAAAGGTCGCTAGAGCAGGGGAAGATGAAAGCCAAAGGAGAGGAAACGGATGGGAAATGACCGGGGGTAACCACGGCTTTTATGAAGAGGTGACGGGCGATAAAACCAGCGCGATAAAAGAGGATAAATCGGTCCGACGCATGCGTTGCATACCCCAGACCGGGGGACATGTGTTGACGCCGGTTTTTGACCAAGGGACCCATTGTCGGCGACTATAGGTAAAAAGGGGCCGGTGGGCGAGAAGGCCGACGGCCGCTTGGGCGAGTAAAAGGCGCGTCTCTCCCGGGAATCGTGCGCGGACGCCAACGAGAAGAGCACAACATTGATGGGCCTGGCCCACGTTATAAAATTAGAAATAATAGTTAGTTTTGGAAAAAGGATTCTAGTCGGTTAGGAAATCGGCACGAGGAGGGTCCGAATAGGATTCTTTTTGCCGAGTATAAATACATACTCGGATGTAACATGTAAACTCGATTCACATCCAATACAACTTTCGGCGCATCGCCAAACCCTAATTTTCTGTCAAGTCTTTACTTGTTTTCGCGCGGGGATCTTCGGGGCTCCGGTCGACAACACGTTGGCTTGACAAGGTAATTATGTTGTCTAATTCTCGGCGCATTGTTCGTAATTAGATGGCTTAATTGCTAGTTATCCGGCGACCGGATCTGTTTTCGATCGGCGTAGTGAGTATCGGCGGGATGAGTCAAGTTGACCTGGTCCGGGCTCGTGGTGGAGGTAGTTTGACTTGTCCTGCCTCCCCGTTCCAGCCTTTGCTCACGGCGCCGATTGGCTCGGATCCGGTCGTTCGAGTCACGATAGCCGCTATGAGAATTCTTTTACATCTTGGCCGATTCGATCGTGCGGATTCGGTTGACGTGTCCTGTGTTTGCCTTTGCGATAGTTGACTTGTCCTAGGCGCATGCAGCCGATTGGCTAGGGTGTAGACTTACTTTCATAGTTAAGACGTTTATGATTGTGCTTGTCCTGAATCGGCCGGGCGTGCGCGGCCGTTAGATCTGGTCCGACCGCGTGCCATCGGTTGACTTGTCTGTTGGAGCGGTCGAGTCGATTTGGGATCTGTGTGGTTGTATTTGTCTTACTTGTTCTTTCGGAGTGTTTAGCCGATTGCTTATCACGTTCATTAAGCTGTTTTATGTTCAATTAATTAAATCCGTTAAAGCTGCTTTTGGACCCGAGTTATTAGTACGATTTCATTGATCATCATTATACACTTAGATAGATCTAAGTAATTCACTACTATAATCAATGGCAAAATCGGCCGGATGCCGATCGGCCGATTTATCGATCTAATTGATAATTAAACCATCTTAATGATGTGATCGTTTACCGACGGAATCGGCTGCTAGATACCGATCGCATGTTATAGCGTCGGCCGATTTCGTATCGTTTGTATCGCAGATTCGTTTGCACTGGCATTTAATACATAAATGGATGGGCCGTGCTTGCTCCCGATCGATGGCCGATTTTGTCTATCTTACGCGTGAATCGGCCACGGCTGTACATCGGTCTATCCGGGCCGATGACCTGGAATTTTACACTCTTTTATTGTCTTTGTTGGTTTGCAGGAAAACCATCCGGCACGCACCGGCGCACACGAACATCGGCGAGCCGAGCCGGTCCGTTGGGAGCACGGGGCCTCGCGTCGGCCGGGGTTTCGGTGGACTCTCCGGACGACGGTGTGTCGGCGACTTTTGACGTCAACAAGCCCCCGAGTCGCCGCATTCGACGAAGCTGACCAAAGCACCCGGCCGCACGACGACATTGACCTCCTCGAGGAGGCAAGACGGCGAGTACTACTCGCGAGCGCGAGGTACCTCCGGGGCTCGCGCCGCTACCACCGGCGCGCGTGCGCCCGGGAGTTGCAAACGGGAGAGGGCCCATGTGAAGGCAAGGATAAGCTAACTCCCATGTGGGCAAGGATAAGCTAACTCCCATGTGGGAAGGGCCCTTCCTCGTCACTGCCGTCACCCGTTCGGGATCCGTTCGGCTGGAGTCGGAGGACGGGTACCGGAACCAAGCGCTTGGAACATTGAGCACCTAAAGAAATTCTACCCTTAGAATATTCTGTAGCCAATGGTCCTGGGTAGTACCCGGAAGTCCTATCGCCACGGCCCCGATCGCCACGGCACTTGTACTAACGTGTTTTAAATGAAAAACAGCGCCCGGTCGCTTCTTTTCCCACTTCTCGCAGGATCGCCGTCATGCATGTTGAAGTCCTCGTTTCCCCCGTTGGGTAAGGAAGGTCTATGACTCAGCCGGAAGCCGGAAGGCTGCGTCGGGTTGAGGATCGGACGCCTCGAGTCGCGCTAAAAGCGTCACTGCGAAGTGCCGAACGGCCTACGACCACACGACGCACGCGGACATTCGCACGGAACAAACGAAACAGCGGGTTTAAGCTCTCCATTGACAACGATAAGTTAAACTTGAAGTATCTGCTGTACATACAGGAACACAGGTTTGACAAAAAACACAAAAAAGGGGGCACGGGCGCCGAGAAACCACTCGCGAGTGGAGGAAGCGGGCACTTAGCCGCGCTTGAAGCTCTCCGCGAAGGCGCGAGCGACGGCACGAGCCTGCGCCTTAGCTGCGGCGTGCTCACCCGCAGGGACGTCGCCGTTCACCACGGCTAGGAGTGGGAATCCGGGCACCGGCACCGGCGCGTTCGCCGGCACCTCCTCCAGGGCCGCGGTTATGGTTTGCCGCCCCTCATCCTCCGGGACCTCCGCCACCGGGTGTTCGGGCTGCTCGGAGAGTCAACCACCCCCGCATGGCGAAGGCATACCCAGTCGCGCCGCGGTCAAGAGGCTCGGGAAGACGAGGCGGACCCGCCTCGCGGAGGTCCATGTGGGCCTCCGCCTCCTCCAGCCGCGCGCCGCGGAGCCGCACGGCACGCTCCCGCTCCGGGACGCTATGGAGGCGGTTCACGCTCTCGGCCTCGCGGGCCTTCGCGTCACGCAGCTTCTCGGCGGCTTGGTCGCCGATGCCGGCAGCTTGGTCCAGCTCATGCCGGACTTCTTCCATGCGGCGCCGATACTGCTCGCCGGGCCGGCTTCACCGCCGTCTCCGGGGCCCGCCGTGCCTCCGCCACCTCCGCCTCGCGCTCGGCCGGCGCGGCCTCCCGGTCCTCCAGGGACGCGTCCGCCTCCTCCACGGCCGCCTTCATGGCAAGAAGCGACCGGGTGGCCTCCCCGATCACATCGCCAATCTTGTGGCGGCCCATGCCGCCCGAGCGACCCGAAGGTGACCCGCTCCGGCCACGTCCGGCGCGCCCACGGCCCCTACCGGCGGCAGCGGTCGACGAAGTGTCTCCGCCGGCCACCGTCCCCGGCTCCGACCGAACGCGCGGAGGGGAGTCATTCCCCTCCAAGCACTATAGGGCCGGCGGCGCCGGCACCCGGCCGCGGAGTGGAAGACCGTGGTGGACGCCCGGCAGCACCGATCGGGAAAGCACCCGGCACG
Organism: Chloris gayana; assembly: GCA_031894775.1. Classification (NCBI taxonomy): domain Eukaryota; kingdom Viridiplantae; phylum Streptophyta; class Magnoliopsida; order Poales; family Poaceae; genus Chloris; species Chloris gayana. The sequence goes on from JAUNZO010000004.1 coordinate 211,987, forward strand.
TCCCCGGCCGGAGGAGGTGACACCCGGCCGAGGTCGGCTCCGGCAGAGGCACCCGAGGCCTCCTCTCCGGCAGGGCGCCCACGGCCTCCTCGCCGGCGAGGGCACCCGCGGCCTCCTCTTCGGTGGCGCTCGCAGCCCACCTCCTCGGGAGTGTCCGCGGCCCCCTCTCCGGCGGCACCTGCGGCCACCTCCGCGGGACCGTCGGCGACCTCTTCCTCGGGGGCACCCGCGGCCACCTCTTCGGGGGCACCCGTTGCCCCTCCCGCGCCGTCATCCGCTCCGGCCGCCGGAGCCGCACCGGCCACCTTGGGGTTCAAAGGGACCAGGTCCGGGTCCAGCTCGATCCGGACAGATCCCGCAAACAAAGTAAATCGGAACATGTTTCGCAACCATCAGCCTACGGTGAGTCGAAGCGCAGCACACCGGGCACGCAGCTTAAGTAAAAAGAGAGGAAAGCTTCCTACCGTCGCGCGTCCACCCGGTCGTTTGCGCCGGTCGGCGGCGAGGGACTTCTCCGGTAGAGCGGCCCCCGTCATCGGCGCCGGCGAAGCCTGCCGGGCCCGCTTCCGTGGAAGGCGAGCGGGCCGGAGGAGTCGGAGGAGGGGGTGACGGAGATCTTTTCCCTTGCCCTTGTCCCGCGCGCTCGGAGCGGGCCTCGCGGCGCCGGGGCTACCACCCGGGCTCCGGAGGCACCCCGGGGCGGCCGTCGCACCCGGGTCGGAGGAAGCCGTGACTCGGGTACCCGGAGACCGGGAGTGGGAGCCGGGACCGGGTCAAGGAACCCGAGCGGCCCCGGTCGGGGCATGCTCGTCGAGGACGGCGCGCTTGTTCGCCGACCGATGAAGGGGCTCGGCACCTTCCGGGTACGCGAAGGAGGCGGCCCACTTCTTCCCGGTCGAGTGGAGTAGGCGAACCGCTCGCGGCCTCGGGCAGGTCCGAGCCCGCCCCCGTGCGAGTGCGACCGGCGAAGTTGAAGTCCCGGTACATCCACGACGGGACCGACCTCCGGCGAAGGGGCGCGATGTTCCGCTCGAGGAAGTCGTGCACCACCCCGCGCGAAGTCGGGCCGGCCGCGGCGAGCGCCGCGATCCGGTCGACCACCGGCATCATGCCCTCGGGAAGGCGGGGCACGGCGTCCCGGACGGCCAAATGTTGGGCCGGGACCGGCGGGACACGGAGGCGACGGAGGTCCTTTTCGTACGGCGCCACGAACCGGGCCCTCTTCCATGCCTCCACCTTGATGCTTGGCGAGTACTCTATGTACCCGCTGTCGGGCCGGCGGTCAGCCGGACGCACCCGATCACCTCCGAGGCGTTGGTGAGCGTCATCTTGAAGTAGCGTTGGAATATGGGGAAGCACGGCTGCACCCCCACGAATCCTTCGCACAAGTGGGCGAACACGGCCGGCGCCGCAACCGCATTCGGCGTGAGGTGCGCCATGCGGATCCCATACGCCCGGAGCACCTCCGGGAAGAAGTCGGAGAAGGCGGGGGAACGGCGCCGGCGACGACGAAGGATACGAAGTGGAGGATCTCCAACCCTCCGGTCGGCGGCAGCAAAGGCCCCCCAACGCGGACGGCCCTATCACCGTCCACCGGCGGGAAGGGCGAAAGCCGCGACATGTCGACCCTAGCGTCGGGCAAGCTGCGCCGTTGGCGGGGCATCCGCCGACGGCGAGCGCGCGCGCGAACCGCCGTGGCGGGGGAGGACCTTCCGCGGGCCATCTTGACGGCGGGCGACGACGGCGACGAAAGCGGCGGCGCGGATCGGCGGAGAAGAAGGCGAAGGAGAGCGAGGCAGCAAGAAGGAAGTTGAGAAGACGGAAGGCGAAGGGCTAAGTGGAAAACGTGCTGTGGGCAACCGGCCGTCCCCTACTTGAGCGCGGATGCCGGGCGGGCCCACCACACGCGAACCGAAGCGACGCGACGCCTCGGGGCGGTCGTGCCCCGGCAGCCCAAGCGGCTCCGATTCCTTCGGGAGCCACGCCCGGAGCAACCCAAACGGCGCCGGGCACCGACGGGTGGCCCCAATCCCTGCTCCGACCCCGCGGGTCGGTGAGCGGGGCCGGAGGCTCCTGTCGGTGTAGGGGGATCGGGGGTCCCCCTAACCGCGCGTGGGCTGCTTTCGGCCCACGAACGAAGACGAAGGCCACGGGCGGGGCAGCCCACGAAGCCACGAAGTCCACGAGTCCCGCGGAAGCCGGAGGAGCGGGAGCGTCGGGGGAGAACGAAGCTCGCGGTAGTTTCCTCCGACACCCCAACCACCCGGAGTTAATGCGGCACTCGAGTGCCTGCGGCGACGCGGCAGCCCGACAAGACGTGCGCGCGGCTTCCCCGTGCGCCGCGTCTCGGGAAGCCGCGCGGCTACGGTGCCGGGGGACTCTCGCCCAATGGGGTGGAAGAGATTCGGAGCGCGAACCAAGGAGAAGAGATCGCAACGGATTTAGTCGGGATCGTGTCGGAATGTCTCAGGAAGGACCGGACCCCCACCGGGCGTCCGGGTACCCCCGGTACTTGTACGGTGCTCTCGTCCTTACCCTATAAAAGGAGGAGAGATTCCGATGTAAAAGGGAGAGAACATTGGAGAATACATACACACATTAGCGGGACGTAGGGTATTACGCACCCGGTGCGGCCGAACCTGGATAACTCCCCGTGTTCTTACTCATTTCAATCATCTACGCTAACGCGCGAGCAAATCCGTTCTTCCCCGAACCTATCCCAAGGGAGCCTTGACGGGCCCCCATTTGGAGGTGTGCTCACACACCGATAACTATCCATAGCCATATTCTACACTCTGGTACATTAATCAAACATAGAACATACTGATATTCTCGTAATTCTCTTGACAATTGTCTTCATTTAGGAAAATATACATGACAAACCGAGAATACTCTCATGTGAAATGCTACAACGGTATACTACCCCACACACCCACTAAGAATTTATCAAGTAAGTATTTCTGACGCCCTGCTAGGACAATTTAGTTGGTATGACATATAACAAGCATTTCTGGCACTGTTGAAACTTGGAAGGCCAATTAATTCACGAAAGTTACTAAATGCTTATGTTATATATTCTTGATTGGTAAACCATCATGTAAAACAAGCTAACTTGTCTTGTTTTTTATTTTCGTGCAAAAATAGGCAAGTGCATGACTGGTTTCGACCTGTCGCAAAACTTCATTGCAGATCTAGAGTTGCTCTTGAGGAAGACCTAATCGCGTATCAACTCCTCTTAAGACACATTCATGACAGACGAACCCGTCAGTCCTGCACCATCAAGCTCAACTTCAATGAATAAAAATGCATTGCGAGAGTTCTCTGCTGACAATGTGCTTACTGGGCTAGTTGTTGTAACTGGTCGGTGACGATGCAGCCTTCAAACTCGAGACTGGCCTTATCACCATACTGCAAGCTATCCATCTCATAGATAAACAAGTAGCAAGTGTGACTCCGACCACACTGACATTACAACAAAAAATGAAACAAGTATGGCGGGTGAAGAAGGTGCATCCATCCACGTCCAATTCTCCGGGACAAGATGAAGCGCCACCAAGCTGAATAAGAGACGAAGAAAGTCTGTTCACAAGACTTCAGACACGACAAACCCTCGTGGGAAAAATGGTATTTATATCATATTTGAAATTTTAATCCATATTTTGATTTATATCCTCATGGAAACAACGTTGGCTTTGACATCCGGGCCTTAGAGATATGCTAGCACGACAAAACTAAGCAACGCCCTCAACCGCCGAGATCATTGAGTCCGTTCCTTTCCGTCTGCTTTGATCCGTTATGATCATTTCCTTTCTAGAGACTCATCACGAGTCGCGGAGTCGATGTGAGCATGCGAAGAGGACTGAAGTTTTTCCCTTTTTTTTTGTGGGTGCAACACCCTTGCGTGCGCGAGGTTCTAACCCCGGCAGGCGGCTCCCGCCGTCGTGTCTACCACCCTTCCTGCCCCGCTCTCCGCTAACTAGTCGGCTATGATATCCCTTATGCGACCACCACCGCGGCAATTATCACCGCGTTAACGTGTCCAATCCGACACCCCTATTCCAGCTCAGCCCATCGTCGACAACCATCACCACGGCCGGCGGTGCCCTCGCCGAACCGTCGGGCCACCCTACCTCAATTATTTCAGGTTCGAGGGAGAAGCATATTCAAAGGGGTACAAACCCACGAGCACTAAAAGATTTTACAGCAATGATAATGGAGGAGATCGATGAGGGGACGAATGGTGCATGCTGTCAAACGTCGGAAGCGGAATAAAAAACAGCATTCAGTCCCACGCGCTAGTGAGAGAGGAAAGGACAGGGGGTGCGCGAGGGGATCTCGCGTACTTGAGGCAATTCCGGATGGAGAGGGACTAGGAACAGACAACCTGTTGGAGACGTTTTTTGTCCTGTAACAACCATATTTATAGCTTTAGAAAATGTTTTAGCAAAGCTCTTGAAGTTGCTAGTGAAAGCTCTATTGCTTTCAATCAACCAGGCATATGGCCTTGGACTTATCCGTAGCATTGCCACCGGTCAGGAACGCCTTACAACGAAGATATCCAAGACCCATCACGTCTCCCTCCACGCCAAACTCGAGTTTCCCCACGACGTGCAGCTCGTTCTGCACCAAACCGCGCACCTCCTCCATCAGCACGGCACCATCAGCCTTAGACTCTACGGCAGCCACGCCATCCGCGCTCCAGCGGCCCTCGATACAGAATGGTGGCACGTGGCCCCATGCGAGGATCATATCGTGGTAGGAGATGCGCACCATTGAATTCCCTCCTCCGCTGCAAGCACGGTAGTACGGCGACACCTCTTCCACATCCACGGCGAGGTGGAAAGCCGGAGGCACTGCTGACGATGCCCGAGGATCGAGCCCCTCGGCGCCTACAAGCCGGATGAAGAAGTTGGGTGGAACCACTATTGTCGTGGTCTTTGGATGATACATATACTGAGATACCGACCAGCCACCGTAGATTAAAACTACAGAGACAAAGACAAATAGGACAATGGTTCCCCAGCTCAAAGTATCATTGCGATGACCATGCTTGACATTGGCGTCGTCTTTGGGAAGAGGGGTGAACTTGATGTTAGACATGAGCCTGAATTATTTCTGAAAGGGGAAAAAACTGTACCGCAGTTAAGTTCAGTGTCACTTGTGTATACCAACAGAAAATAGTAGACTATGAAATTTTGGACCAATTTGGGGATGAGCAGACAAGAAAGTTCAAAAATAAAGTATAAATGATCCCCTCTCTTCTCTCTGTACACTGCAAACAAATCATGATAACGCCATGCGTGGCATCGATCGAAACAGAGGTTCCAACTCCGATCCGGGCAGAAGATTTGGGGAACTGTGGAAATTCGCTATGGTGTTCTTTGCGTGTCTTGGGTCTTTTCTTGTAAGAGCAGTGGATCTCGGATCCGCGGCTGCTCATGGCGATTTTGGGTACAAGGAATCGGGCAGATGCAGGTTGGATGCGGCTGGCGAAAAGGTAACCCGGACAGTAGAAGGCGAGGCGTGTCACGGAGCGACGCGGCAGAGGCACGCCGCGTCTCCGGTGAAGTCCGATGGCACATGCTAGATTTAGGATGGCATCACGCAGAACAATTGCAGGCAAGGGCGATTTACTTACCAGCAGAAGAAACTGATTCGCGTCTGGATGGATGAATCAACCGAGGCAATGAAGTGGCGTTGTAGTGCAGTGGTCTGGGAAGAACAAGCGGCGGCTGACCGAGGGTCGAGGGACGACCGTGCTCGCCTGCGCTGCCAAACTTAAGTCTAGATTTGGCCTTAAAAAAAGTTGAGAAGTCTATATCGAAAGAAAACTCTCTACGGCTGTGCAAATCCCCACCACTCGGATTTAGGCCACGTGTCCTCCAAGTCTAATCTCAGTTCTCAGATAGCCAGAGCGTGGCCCTATGTAGCGCGATGCATTAGACCCATGGGTCAAATATATAATATTTATATTTATTATTTTAAAAATTATGTACATTTTTTGGGCTAAAAATTATATACATTGATAATATGTGTTATATACTTATATCGTTTTTCATCGCTCAAATAATTCATAAAAAATTAAATAAATTTTTTAAAAATGAAAAATTGAAAATTACTAAAATAATTGAACTCCGCTACTTAGAACAATCGGTATCCATTACTGGAACAATCTACTGAAACAATTGATTTTCACTGTTAGAACAATTCAAAAATATTAAAAATCAAAATTAAAACTTTCAAAATACATAAAAAAATATTGGAACAATTGACTTATATTACTAGAACAATCAGTTTTAGCTACTGGTACAATCAATTTTGACTATTGGAACAATTAATCCTCAAAGCTAGAACAATTCAAATTCAAAATTCAAAATTTGAATGTCATTTTTTTTTAAAAAAAGTATATTCATGTGGCATCTCGCCTTATAAACTGTGCAGATAAAGTTAACATTTAGTGGTGGAAAAATAGAAGTGTCAAGTGACACACAGACTTCATACAAAAAGCACATGGATGTAAATTCTACTGTGCAGCTAAATCTAACAGGATCATGCCACTGAAGAATGCTGAAGTTGACCATTGAGCTGATCATTCTTGACTCCTTGGTTCTACTATTTTTTTAGGAAACTAATCGGCTACACACTCAATTGAATAGTCTGTCTATTACATCCAGCTTTATATGCATAGAAGGACAAATGATTTAATTGCCAAGACTAAAATCTCGTACAAGAAACAACCTGATTTGAGCTCAAAACATCAATTGATTTGTGTCTAAACCAAACCCTAAAATACATGAACATGACTAAGGAGACCGGGCCCTCAATTCAGAGAGACCAATACAGAAATGGAGAGAGATACCTCTTTTCATTTCACACAATTTTCAATGCGATGTAATTTTTTAAAAAAAATAGCAGGAGCACTATCGTTCATTAAGAAAAAGAAGAGATTACAACCTAATTTGTACAAGTATATAAAAAGAAAAGACCAACTAGATAAGCCAAACAACGACCAAGCAACCATCTCCGTCCGCGTCAACTACGTCGACGAGCTTTTTTCCAGACCACGACACTGTGAACCTATGCCATTGACAACACAGCAACACTGCAGTCTCAACCTCAACTAAACCACGAACAAACCACAACTTGCCGGAGCAACCTTTAAAACACTTCACAGCTCACTGACGCCCTTATTTCCAGCACACAGCCCCAGATGGCTCTCGCATCCCACTGCAGAATGTTCAACCTTGACCACCACCGTCGTAGGCGCACACAGTCCTCAGCTATGTCCGAGCATCTCCAGCAAGAGATCCGAAATTAGGCCTCGATCCCCTGATATCGGGGGCAGCCTGAAACTTTCGGTGCTCCGGAACCGACGTCAACTCGAGCAGATTCCTAAACCAGACTCCTAAATCCCGTACTGACAGGTGGGACCCCCTTGCCAATGAAACCATCCAAACTGAACCAAATCTCTCCGCGTTCGCTCGCGCCGCCGCCCGTTCGCCTTGCCGGAGTCGGCGTCACCTCGGCTCGCCTGCCGCACCAGCCGTCGCCGCCTGCCTGCCGATGCTACTCCGCCCTCGGCTCGCCTGCCGCGGCGGCCGTCGCCCTCCGCCCTCGGCTCGCATGCCGCGCCAGCCGTCTAACGAGGCTCCTCCGCACACCAGCCGAGGATTGAGACGGTAAAGCACATGCTCATCTTCCTTGTTTCCTGCTTATCACACGAATAGAGATGATGGAACGCACCAAAATGTTTCTTTGACTGGCTGATCATCCTGCGATGAATTATCAGAATTGCACCAAAATCCGGGCGAGGCAGCACGTGGCCAGCAGGACTCGACAAGGCAAGCGCAGTATGGTGGAGAGCAGCCGATGCAGTAGGGTGGGGAGAGCTGAGGCAAACGACGAAGGACGGAGAGGTGGCACCACGAATGTCCGACGACGGATCTTGGATGGGGTAGGGACCTCCGAGCGGGGAGGTCTCCCGCCGCCGGCGATGGCTCGGGATAGCGGCGCCACACTGCGGACCGACGTCATGTCCGGTGGACCGCCATCCGGAGCAGTAGCCATGGCCGCTACAGCGGGCTCGAGCTCCGACCAGGCGTCGACGGCAAGCTGGCGCACAAGGAGGGCAAATCTGGACATGGAAGCAAACAAGTGAACAAAATAAATCCTAGAACTATGACCATGTTAAACAATATTAATCGTTTTCTTGGGATTAACAAATCTGTTATGAAACTAGATACACTGATGAACTAGAAAAAAATCTTGTCTGATTATGCATTGATCATCCAAAACAAGACACACTGATCCAAAAAATAAATGTTGTATAAATGAAAAAAAAAAAAGACCATGCCCACTGCCCATCATGCACAATGATGAAAGTTGGACAGTAAGATGAAAGTTCAGTTTAATTCAGTTTGTGTTCATGCATGCAGCCTATTATAATGATTTTCCCAAATACTGTAAATGTGGCACGACCTGTGATGAACTTTAGTAACACACTAACACAATAAGCATATGCACAGTGATGGAAAAAACTTATAACAATAGTACTCCAGAATTAAGCAATATTTTAGAAGTACATTAAACCTACAGATAAATAATAAATTAAGCAACACATCACCCTAAGTCTTCTGACAAGGTCCACAGGCACAGCTTCACATCTTAAGCAATAATAATAAAAAAAGTTGAAATGCTACAACTAGTGATGTGCTGATGAGACATCAGTTAGGTGAACTTCTGATACTTTTTGCGTGAAATTGACTATCCCCTCTGGATGAAAATTCTTGATGTAAAGAATTAGCTTCTTCATTCTAATGCCAGCAATTATGTAATGAAGGGAGTCGTCACGAATGTATAACATGCTAGAATTACTTTACCGAGACAAGAATACTACATTCAGTCGCAACATATTGTCATAGTTACAGTTCACTTTACTTCATGAAAACAAGAATACTGCTTTCAGTCATGACATATTGTCATAGCTAAAGTTTATTTTTCTTGGAAAAAGAATACTGCCTTCAGTCCTGAACTATTGACACTGTGCAATATATGCAGTCAAACTTCCTAGAGTTAGGCACAGAGTACAGTAATATAGAAGGTGGAAACAACATAGTGGCGTCAGTCAAATGAAATTGACCTGTCCAGGCACGTTGTGGCCAACACGCCGGGGAGATCCGACCGTGTGTGTCGGCGGTCCGGTGACGAATCCTGACGAGGGAGCAACCCGGCCCGGCGGCGAGGCGACGGCGTGGCGGATCTTGGCGAACGGGGCAGCAGATCTTGGCGGACGGGGCGACGGATCTTGGCGGACGTGGCGGTGGCGTGCAGGCGCCGGGCAGGGAAGGGCGGCGGGGGAAGCACGCGTCGGGTGAGGGGTACCGGTCGTCGAGCGGCAGCGCACGTCGAGTGGCGGTGGCCTGGCGTCGTCGGGCTTCGGGCCTCAGCCGCAACAGAGAGAAGGCAGGAGAGAGAGAGAGAGGGGAAATGAGAAAAAGAGAAGAAAAAAATAAAAAGCGTGGGACCCACAACCAGCTGGTGTTTTGGGGAGGATAGGAGGATCCCATTTTCGGGGAGTTGGAGGGGATTTAGAAGTATAGCTAATTTAGGAGCTATGTAGGAGGTTCTTTGGAGTTTTTTTTCTACCAACTCCTAAAATTTAGGATTGAAGGCCTGTTTAGAAGGATTGCTAGAGATGCTCTAACAGTAGTTTAAGTTAGGCTATTTTCTCTGCATGAACTTTGTTAGAAGTCAGGGCTATCGTCAATTAGCAAAAATGGAAAACTTT